>JBCFYV010000024.1:6281691-6306691 GCA_039000515.1 Timema cristinae
TTATTATTATTATTATTATTATTATTATTATTTATTATTATTATTATTATTATTATTATTATTATTAGCACCACGTCTTACTATCCGTTTGGGTTCTACGCACTTACGCTAAAGTGTAATAGTAGGGTGATTGTAAAAGTAAATGGAGGAATCTACTGTTTAACGTGGGATCCAAACCACGGTGGAGGCCTGGAATTCCACACATTCACAAGTTGTAATTAATACACGTCTTGTCAGAAGGGAAGGAAGGGTTTGGCAATAAGATCAATCTGTGCCGGGACTTAGGTTGGAACCCCATACTCCCAGCATGGAAGTCCGACACCTTACCCCTAGACCGCCAGGTCACCAACAGATTACTACACACAAGCTCAAGGAAATGAATTTTCCTTAAGGAACTTAAGCGGCTTTACTCTAACCGCACACAATTTAATGAAAGATAATATCCTCAGTCAAGACCATAGGTTTTACATTTATAATTTTGAAAGATCAAGTTAGAATAAATTTAATAATCCAAGCCAAAAAGGAATTTAGAACGGGTAAACTAAACAATCTCCGACAGCGGCGCTTACCTCTCTGAAGCTAGTATTGTAATGAGTAACCATGCTATTAAACTCTAGCCATGTAGCCTATAGTACTTGAGTCTGACCACATGCTCCCAGAGAGTGGATCAAGCAAGGGGCAAGAGGGGGGGGGGGGTGAGAGTCCTATTAGAAAGATCAAGTAGCTTTGGTGCGACATTCTAGATGTAGTCAGAAAGATCCAGAATATGGGGGAGAGGGGTGTTGCCAAAAACAGCCATTCCTCCTTTCCTGTGGGCGTGATTTTTCTTCATCGGTAAGATGCAAACTACGTGCCTCGGGTCAGTTGGGTTTTGAAGTGCATCCTGTGGAATTGGTGAAGACCACATGCTTGGCGAGGTGAGCCAACGAGGGCCGGAGAGTGAATGATGTAACCATAAATCATCATGTTTGTTGTAACAACGTTACATAATCAAGACTTATCTTCGATCTACTATGACCGATGAAAGGCTGTCATCGTTAGCAATATTATCCATAGAAAATGTTATCCCGCAAGCTTGACCTTTCTTCAAGTGTGACAAATTTCCCCCATGTGAAAGCACTTATTTTTTTAAAGAAAACTATGTGAGCCAGAGGAACAAAGCCTGCCAGGAGTTGTATATTGCCCTTGAGTCTGATTTTGATTATTTAACATGAATGCATTTTGTTTTTCGTTACGGACTAACATACATTCCATTCTATATTATTTTGTTATTGAATTGAGCTTGTAATAATATCTAAAATATGTGTTTGGATATATTATTTTTTCCTGAACTGAATTTTTTCCCTCTATCTAAAATATATATACACAAAGGGAAAAATATAAAAATGGGGAGGGTATTACATGTCTTTCAGGGCGAAAGACATGTAATCCCCTCCCCATTTTTATATTTTTACTGATTGTTGTGAGGCCGAACCTGGTTAAAAGAATTACGTAAGTATAAATATCAAACCTTAAGACATAAAATATTTAAAACCGATAGTTATTATTATTGTTGGTATCATCACATTTAAAGATGAAAAACAAACCTTGAAGTAAATAAGAGGATTAAATAATATACCTTTTCAAGCGATCGATTCATGCTGCTCTTGGCGTCATATTAGTGAAACAATTCATCTTCCGTAGCAGATTTTACCAATTTTTTTCGGTCTGTATTGTCTAAATGACCAGTATTGGATAATCGACAGGAGTTTGAAACCCCAAGTTTGTTACAGTACACTCTGAGGGAAAATGATTTTTCATGCATATTTTAAATTTTTACTGTGAAAATGAATATTTTACTCCTATTTTTAAGATAAAAATATATAGTTTATTCGTAACTGTTGTATTAAATTATTACTTGTCTCTTTTCTATCATCGGCTAGTTAATAAATAGTTAATACTCTCTGGAGTCATGTTGGTGTAAAATAAAACAAAACTAGCGTCCACGTGTGCACGCAGGTGTGTGTGTGTATGTAACTAGGAATTTACGTGCGTGTTATGATATATTATTGCACAGTTAAGTTTTCATGCAGTTAATCAAATCCAATCAGCACTAGGTATGTCATCACATGGTTGGTGGTTTCCGACATATCAAGTGTTCCGTTACTCTCAGACTGAGTCTCAGTTGCATGTTGATAGACGAAGGAGGGAGATGTGAACGGTGGATTAGTTTAAATGATAAATGCCAGCCACGAAAACATCACAAAGTACCTTGTTACGTAAATATTTAAACGAGTTTGGAAGTAATGATTTTAGTGAAGACGGCAAAGTATTGTTGTGTCTGGTATTCAAAAAGAGTTTCTCTGTGAAGGAAAATTTTTGAAGTTGTTTAGTATAATAATATAGTGCATCATAAGGATAGGGCTCAGAAGAAATATACTTTAAATCACTAATTTATTACAAGCAAACTAGTTGAACAATCAATTTCAAGTGTCAATTTTTCTAAAGACTTTTTTTCTATCTTTAGTGGGTTCCGACATTCCATTGCTGAATAATGTGCACCTTTGTGATTTCTTAAAAAAATCCACAAACTATACTCTGATTTTGGTTGAAAGAACAGTAGAGAAAATTCAAACCTATTTCTTTGTGGCCAACATTGGTAATATTTCATCATATTATTTCTGTTATTTTATAGGTATTGATAATATCTATTAAAAGTGACAGCTGGAGATAGCATGACATGATGTATGAATATTGAATATATTAAAATTGTTTTAGTAATTTTAGTAACTAACTTCTACTGTTCATCCAACCAAAATCTTACTATAGTCGAGTCTATATTACACAAAAAATTGTGTATCACAGTGTTTTCATGATGTAATTTGTAATATACGGGACACATTGAAACACCAAAATATCTGGGTTTCAATAAATAAGACAACAGATGCAGTCGGACAGTATGTATATAGTGATGTAGTTGGTCCACTAAACCATGTAGAAAATTATTCCTTCTGAATATACAAATACTGGACCGGCTAAATCATTCTATAGTTGCAACATTTTCCAATGACTCGTTGCTTGTCTTGTGGTCAGGTAAGGTACAGAATCACAATGTACAATTATTTCTCAGTGATGCTGCACCATTTAATGTTAAAGCGGAAGCTGAATTAAAAGTTAGTTATCCCAAATTAATTCATCCGACAGGCTTTGTTCACGGTCTATATTGTGTCGCTAAAACTACTAGAGGCCAGTTACAAGACGTAGATCGTCTTATCTCCAATGTGAAGCACCTATTAGAATCAAAACTTTCGTGAACTACTTCCAACTTTACCTTTACCTCCTCAACCAGTTTTAACTTGATATTTTGTGTCTAGAGGTTTTGATAGACACAGCTACCTGGCTAGTTCAATGGTAGAGCATTGGCGTACTAACTCAAAGATCCTTAGTTCAATTCCCGTGTCCAGGTATAATTTTTTAATTTTCAGAATATGATATCTAGGTGCGACTAAATCCGTACTAAAACATATATATAATAGCTTTGGTTATTAGATTTTTAATGATATGTGATCCCTTACAATTACAATAACTGTTATCCCCACACATCACGAATGTAACACCAAATCCCTAAATAATTTAAAACCAAACAGTTTGGCTATAAAAATCTGGAATTTTTTTAAACATTCACAACATAAACACAGAATAAAAGATAATCAACTTAAAACGCAGTGTTGCCAACGTGCAAAGTAGCTTGTGAAAGATTTTCCTAAACCACAACATAATTTCCCTACAAAAAATGTACAAATACCTTTAATAATAGTCTACATCTTAAAAACTTTTTAAAACATATATATTATTTCAATAGTGTGAGCCTTATCCGACTACCTTTTTCATGTCTAAAAAATAAATTTGGTGAGTCTTTCGTGTCTTCCTCCCTCCCCACACAAAAAACGTTAAAATATTGGGCTAGGCCCTTTGACGCCAGGGCTTCCCCACTCGAGGGGTTTCCGTTCCCCCTATGGGTGGGCCTGGATGATTAAAGCAAATATATTTAAGCCAGGCAAATGCAGTTTGTTTTATTTTGTTTAGTGACACTACGAGTCTATTTAAATAAATAGGGTAAACGGAACAGTGATAGTAAGATATTATATACATACAAATTTACTGTGAACCCAAATCAATATAACTAACTATGGATGATCCTTGCTTATTTTTAATTTACATTCTAAAAGATTAGAGTAACCTCGATGCGTTCCTAGAAGAGTACTCGCTAGCCGTTCCGTCTTATGGCGGTGCTAATATCCAAACAAACAAGAAAGAAAAAAGAAGTTTGGCCACCATTTTGACGGTGTACTGGCTTTTGCTTTATTTACTTCAAAGCTTAATTTTACGATAATATTGATCTGCAACTTAATTTTATTTATTTATTTATTTATTTATGTGTTATTTTATATTTATCTTTTAATTTTTTATGAGCTATTTTTCTTTGATGCTTCATCAAATTCTAACTGGTTTTCTAAATATTTCGTAACAAATTAAGCTACTCTGTGAATAATGAGTGGACCAAAATAATATAATAAATTTTTAGATTTAATTAATAAGCAAAAATATATTTAGCACCACATTTTACCACCTGTTAAGGTTATACACACATGTACTAATTAGGGTAATGAGTTGGGGATGAAGAAAAATGAATTTAGAGTAAGTGTACCCGCATTTGCGTGGAGAGAGTGGAAAATCACCCTCTGTACACCCAACTAGGATTCTAACTCAACCCAAATCTTCCTGTCATCGACATTCTAGTTTATAGCGAGAATTATGCCTGAGACCATGCAGCCACCGAAGCAGATATTTTTTCATAATGTTTCAAGTGTGCTTATTTTTAATAAAAAATAAAAGCTATCAATGTTATTAAAAATGATATAATATATATAATTTTATCATAAAAAATTATATAATATAAATAAAATCATATCATAAAATATTTATTATATGATATATATATTATATATCATAAAATATTTATTATATGATATATATATTATATATACATAATATAAGTAAATATATGTTATACACATAATATAAGTATATCTATCATATATATATATATAATATTGGTAATATATATATTTAACATATAGTTATATATTTTATATATATATAAAAACTAATATTATATTAGTAAATAATATATCTAATAATAGCTAATGTTTAGGTAATATAAATTGTCACTTTATATTGCCTAAACGTTAGTTTTTAAGGTTTCTTTAATTTGAATTCCCGCCAAAGCTTACGATTTTTTTATCAGAGATTACTAAGAGTTGTACAATTTTACAAAACTTTCCTCTTATTTTTTGTGAAGTTAAAGCTATTTTGATTTCATAAATGGTTGGTTTATAATTTATTTAATAGTACAAATGGACTTTATTAATTTTTTAAATTCCATTTTCTCCATAAGAATACATTGTAGACTCTGACGTCATACCCCCACAATGGTATACTGCGTGTACTCATTAAATCTAGGTTATTCTATAAAAGATTAAACACACGTGCCAAGCGTGGATGATTTCATAACTATTAAAATGTTGAGCTTAAGATTATAGCCACATTGGCCCATAGATCGAGTATGAGCAGTTTTCAGTGCTAGCAGTGGTTGTAAGCGGTATTAAATGTCAAACTGCCCATTGCCACCTTATTAAAATGTATTGTCGGCGGGATTTTTTTGCTGATTATAATTTATTTCATATTACTAACTAAAACCAGAAATAATACCATGTAAATATATATCTAATTATATATATATCATTTTAAATAATTAAAGCATATGCTTTTTGTCAGTAATTAGTAAAAAGTATATAATTTTATATGTATATTAAAATAAATTAGAATATATTTATATACTTCTTAATAACAACAGACTAAAAGCATCAGTTTCTATGTCAACCAAGTAGATGCATTTAAACCCCCGAAACAAATGAGGGATAATATTATATATAAAATAGAGGTGTACTTCATAAAAATTTGACTCAAGGTTTTTTACCCCTATTCTTGTAGCTCACCTAAAAATTATAGAGATGTGATTTCTTCACTCAAATTGTTCTGATAAAATGTACTTTATAATAATAAATATATATTTGGGGAGGCTCCTGCCCCCTTACTATAATGCCTCACCTAAAAATGATAGCTATGCCATTTCTTCACTAAATTAGTTGAAATGAAGTGTAGGGCTTGCTTTCTAAAAAATAACCAAAAAACCTTATGGGGGCTTTTGCTCACCTAAAAATGAATGAGAATATATTTTGTAGAATAATTTGGGTAAGGTGTTCTGTAGGGAAAGTTGGACACACAAACATATGAGACATATTGGGAATGAAGAATCACTTTTTACAAACAAATGACTATCACCATCACCATTCCAGTTTCCATGGCAATCATTTGCGGTGGGGATGTAGGGGACATGATAAAAGTTTAGTGGTTTTTTTTTTAGTTTTTATATCAAAACTTCTTTTGAAACAAATAAAAAAATTATTGCTTCAGTAGAAACAAACGAGTTAGTTCTTCTTCACATGGTGATACCAACAGTTTTTAAATAAATCTCAAGAGAATAACGGTATTATCTAATAAACTTTTTAAATTAATGAAAAAGTTTGTGAGATAATGCCTTCATTTTCATTACAAATATTCAACAAAAGCTGTTGATATTACTATGTGAAAACTATTTAGATCCATGTTTATACAGAAGCAATATTTTATTTATTTGGGTAAAAATAGTTTAAATATAAAAACTAATAAAAAACACTGGACTTTTATCACACCTCCTACAATTCCCCCTCACTCCCTTGAAAACACAAAATGTAATATGTAACCACTCTGAGGTAGTACGTGCCCTCTACGTTTTGATTATTTTGCAATGTTATGGGTATCGGAGCTCTTATTTCTGCCTTCAAGCCAGTAAAAAGTGTTATATGTAACTATTTTGAGGTGGAAAGGGCAATTTATCTAGGTACTGTATTTTAACGTTTAATGGAGAATGAAAATAAGACCAAAGCAAGTTTACTCAATCTCATTGTATTTGTTCACTAAATGAGCTCTCGTGCTACAATTTTACATAATTCATTATTATTATTATTATTTATTATCACCGCGTCTTACTATCCGTTCGGGTTATACGCAGGTATACTTAATTCAGAATGGAGAAAGAGTCACTATACATCTAGTCACTCAGAATGGGAAAAGAGTGACTAACTATTAAAACTAATTAAAACTAAAATAAGTACAAAGTTAAACACTCTGAGCACCTATTTGGGATTCGGACATTCGTTCAGACTTCAGAAACTGCCTGACTTGAGACTATTTTTGTTTCTAAAATTAATACCTAGATTTCAATCGTGATAAATAAAAATAAGCTGTCAGTTGGGGTCTCAGCTCCTGACCCTGGAGCGTGTCCGGCCTCTTGTGATGTAATTTTGTTGGAGATTGAGTGCTGTTGTGTAGACTTTGTAAGTACCCCACTCACCAGGGCCATCCATAGGGGGTAAGGGGGTTGAGGGATCAGCCCCCCAAATAATTAACTTTTCAGTGTGTTCATAAAATCAAGTTAAATTCCTTATTAATATTGTTCATCCTCAGGTTCCTACCATGAAGAATTCCCCGAAATAAATCTTTGGTTCCGGCAGCGCTTCCCACACAGACTGTTATGTACAACCGTAACTACGTTATAAACTATTTTGAAGAGACCCTATAATATTGCATTGCTAAGCCTAGTAAGATGCACCTCTGGTTACTTCTCTCCACGATTTAGCTATTGAAAGTTAGACCTAAAAAGATAATACAATTGGATTAAATTAGATCTACAAAAATATTAAAAGTGTAATAAGTCAAACAAATCATTAAATCATGCAAATACAAAACTATGTTACAATATTTTAATATGAACTAGTCTTCTAATTGCATCAAATATAAAAGTAAGACTAATACTAACAATTATAAAAAAGTAAATCATGTCAAATCATTTAAACATAATCCGCCAAGCTTGGCAGGCCACTGATTTGATGGCCCTAATTTAGTTTATAGAAGATGGGAAAGCACAGTGAAAGTGCGTTCTCCTTTTTACCTTCAGTTCATCTGGCAGAGATTTAAATCTCAAGCACATATCACCTCCCCAATCTGGTACATTCAGATAGTGTGAGAACCATAACAAATTATGTGTAGCCTTTTTTATTTCTTTTAACTTAATTAGGTTAGTTAATTATGTGTAGTCACAAAACTATCAGACCTAGTTAATACATATATTTGCTATTCTTCCTTGCCTTACATAGAACCAGTAAAACACTATGCTTAAGTGTGTCAGTAGCCCACTCATGCTGTCAAAAGTCATTGAATTTAAATAAATTTTGATCGACTGATTTTCTAACTTGTAAAGTCAGTTATTCTAGACAGCTTATGTCATAATATTGCTAGGTGTAAAATGAAAAGAAAATTAGTATAAGCAATAATAGCATAAATGCATTATGACAACCTTCAAGAGAACTACATGATCAGTCTAGAGCAACACCTTGTAATTTATTATGAATGGGTTTTATTTATTTTTTTCTATATTAATCAGAGTATTTAATTTGCACTTTCTGAACCTCAGGTTTTTTAATTCTTCGGCCACCGGCTTACTAGGCCTGTCGTGGCCTACACCTGGTTAGAGGGCTGCCGCCTACAGGTCCCAGGTAAAACTTATTGTGGTGGTAGCCTTCACTCACTGAGGCTACAGGTGCTGACAGTGTCTCAGCTTTTCGTCCCTAGCCCTCACACTCTGGGAGCTGGGAGCCAACTGGCCAGGCCCTGTTTAGAGCTTGTTGGTTTTGGCCCTGACCAGCCTCAGGTCACTCATCTGAACCTGACCTAGCTTCCACTGGGGTTATACCCAACCTCCACCAGGCTACTCAGGCCCCGGGGCACACCACTTGGCAGTGATGACAGGATTGAGTAGGAGAGGCTAGGTGGAGCCCACTAGGTAGGCTCCTTGTATTGCGCATCACTATCCCATATAGAGAGTGGTGGAGAGATAGAGGAAGATGGAGGCATTTTACTAAGTGGACCCAGCCACATGCTGGAAAAGTTGATGATGATGACTTTGTAAATCAACTGATTATATCAACACACGACTTCTAAACTATCTAAAATCTATAACAGTCACACCACCCAATTCTCCACCATTAATTTATTCACTATGAAAGTGTGTAACTACACTTCATCAATGATATATTTATTGGCGATGACCGTAATCGAACCCAAGACCCTTAGCCCAGAAGGCAGACGCTATCGACTGAGCTATGGCATCGGACCTAATGGGATCCAGGTTCCCCTTTGCCACTGATTGAACTGGAATAGAATGTTGAAATATAATTGAACAAATAGGAAGAATAGGTATTCTAATTAAATGAAATATTACTGTCATGCAGTAGCTTACTGAACTAAACATAATAGCAAAGGTTTTTATTAATCAAATAAAAAAACCTAGACCATATAAAATGCAATCTAAAAGCTATCTACAAAAATATGGGTGCAACAACAGCTTGCAGAGTTTTTACAGTAAATTTTGGTTGAAAGTCTCAGTGATAGAACGCTAAGTATTCTTCCCATTTTAGGCTCTTTGTTTTTCATGGTGCAATATTTAGATATTTTATTCACTTTACTACACATGCACAATAATATTTAAATCAGATTACATCAAGATTTAGTAATTTTAAAAACTTTAAAAATTACACCTAAGTTAATCAAACCTCCCTCAACTAATTTCAGAATGTAAATATTTATGATGATGTGCAACTTTCATGTAAATCTACAGTTCTTTGGTGCTGACTGACAGCTCACAGCTGAGAGCTGGCGGCTTTGAAAAGTTACCAGACCAAATTATTTATCCCTACGCCGAACCATCTTCAAAAACATATGTTTAGCAGCTGTCACTTCGGACAGTCAAAATTTAGGTATATACCTAAATGTCGACTCTCAGAAGTCAGTTGTGAGCTGTCAGTCAGCACCAAAGAAGCCATGGAGCTACTGTATGTGGGTGAAAGGACAGTGAGTATTGCTAATATAAATAACTTTATTTTTGTGATATTAATATATTTTTCATTTCGTTGTTATTACTACACACCAAACAGATGTCTAACCGAACAATACTCACTACTCATTTAATCTAGTTTGATAATTTAGAATAATAATTATTATTAGGCCTATATGGACTACAGTTAAAACAAAACTCGGTATGTTGACATATTTAAAATATTGACGAACTTTGTGTTGGTTCGTCTAGTTTGCATTAGGCCTATTATGTTGACGTCATCGTCTTGAATGTAACCGAACTTGTTTATTTGGTAAATCTTATTTTAAATTTACTAACACATGAAAGGTTCAGTTGTAACATTAGCCGCTAGCTAAAGTTACAATACTAGGATTTGTAAACTTACCCAATTCTACAAGACGTCAGCGGCCATGCTCATGTAAACACTGCGAGCCACTTATCAACACACACCTGGCCGTCAAGACCTTCCTTGTAAGACTGAGGCGCGTCAACTGGAATACGTCACGCCGTTTCTGCTTGCCCAAAGACCATAAGAAGAAAAGAAGTAACACTCCACCAAGTTTACGAGCGGGCTTCTACTAGATCCGTGAGGCTCCTAGAACCTTCTCCACCCTGTCTACGTTCTTTGGTCCCCCCCTTGACTATGTTCTGCAAGCCGTGTTTTGTGCATATAAAAGACCAACCATGTGAAGTGTGAGCCACTCTTGGGCTGGCGTTGGAATTCGCCTGAACAGGCGAACGCTTCAAAATTAACGATGTAAGCTAAATTCAGTTTAGATGAAATCTTTAACGTTTCTAAAATTCCGTTTAGGCACTTTGTTGTTATTTCATAATGGATAGACTTGATCTTTCAAACTTGCGTTTTAGTGACTTTCCATGATAAATGGACTTAAAACTTTCATACTGGCATTAGGTTGCGTCTTCAAATATCTGCCTACATATAACTTAAAACTTTGCACTTAGCAGTTTGCATATAGTAATTGGACTTTATGACTTTTCAGATTTAATATGTTAGTGAAACAAGTTACGATTTTACTTCGTTTGGGCATTTGTGTTGATTTAAATGACAAGGCAAAGTTCACAGTTAAGATTTAGATCTATTATGATTGAACGTAAAACTTCGGGCATAATAAATTTAAATTGCGTAAAGGTTGCTGGGATCATATTATGTTATGTATACTATTTATGATGTTACGTTTTGTGCACTTATATTATTGAGCGTAATCTCTAAAAAAACCTGCTTTTGTTAATTATTTTCAAAGGTTAATAAGTTTGGTGCTGAACTTATAAATTATGTCATTCATAATTTTACCTTGTCTATGAACTTTAAATATAAACCTCGTAAGGTGTTTCATTAAGCTAATGTTTATTGTATTAGGATAGTTCTTGTTGGGTTGTTTTTGATGTTCACCTTTGAACATGAATTACCTGCCGCCATCAGCGCGCCATAGGGGTAAAAGGAAGTTGTTATAGCAACCAAGTTGTGGTTGTAAACGAGAGGTGTAGGCCAATCTAATGCATGGGTCAATCCAACACCAACATCTGGTAATACGTCAGTTAGGTTTAATCATATACCCCCTTCCCCTTTTTGGGACTGATGAGGTATTAATAATAATGTTTATAGGTTATATTTTGGTAATTGTCTTATTGAACTGTACGAGGTTAGGCTGAGGTTTATTTGTTGCTTTCGCGCCAAACTGTAGCTTTCCTGAGTAAGCGTAGATGTTTGCTTTCAAATTTGGCGCTCATGGTATGAGGCCATTGGATAAGGTTGTAAAGACGTTACATACTTGATGATTGTTTATGTATTTATATCTATTTTTGTTCTCTTTTGTGAGAAGTTATAATAAATTATTCTTGATGGTGATATTCGTTCCTTTTTTATAAGTATCATCCTTCGGTTATTTTAAGTTAAGTAGTTCATGTGAGGTAATCACTAATATGGTATGACGTCTGGGCTGTGTTGATCGACCTTTGAGGGCGACCGTGAGAACTTGCCCTCTTCTATTTCAAATTGCGTGTGCTGGGTGTTATCTAGCTTACCCAGCGGGTATAACAAGCTCACTCACCCAGCCCACTCTATCGATTGTTATTGTGTTTTTTCTTAAATTTCCTATTAAGTGTTTGAACCCTCTCTTTTGGATGGTAGATCCTAATTGTGGTTCAAAACACTGCGCTACTCTGCTAAAGAGTGCGTGCACGGGTGTGTTCAACCTGATATTGCTTGTTTGACCTTTGTTTCATGACCCAACCGTCCGCCATGGCCTACGCACCTGGGAGCCTAGTCAACACCAAGTCCGACATCTACAGACTCAATTCTGCAGACCTACGCCATGAGCTCGAGGGAAGAGACATCCCGTTCCCCCCCGACGCGAGCGTGGGAGTGCTGCGGTCCTTGCTTTCGGATAATTTCTGTAAGTCGGACGCCTCTGATACTGTAGCCATTAGCCATGCAGTTAGCCAACCTTCCCTAAGGGATAGCGATTTGCCCAAGTTGAACAATGTAGAGTTGGAAGAGGCGGGAGAGCACACTAGCCCCCCCATTGATCCTGTTAGGAGTCATTCTATTACTACCCCCTCTAAAACACTTAGTAAGATTGCCGGCGATAGCCTTAAATTATTACCTGTTTGCGACGGTCAATCTCCTAACGTATTGTTTAAGTTTTTATTAGAAGCAAACAGGGTCTCAAAACTTAGGCTTGTGGGAGATACAGAGTTTTTGATCCTTTGTATGGGGAAAGCCACGGGTTTCCTAGCTCATTTAATTTCCGATTATGTACAATTAGGTCTTAGCTGGAGGATTGCAAGAGTTCGTATTTTGGAGTCCTTAGTCTCCAGGAGGGAGAAAGAGAGGCTGTGTGGGCAACACGTACGACGTTTTCAAAATCCTCAGGAGCCATTTAGGGTTTTTATATTAGCTGTCTTGGAAGCCACAGAGATTTTGGATCTCAATCTTACTGAAGGAGAAGTCGTGGAGATCATCTTGGAGAATGTGTCCCCACTGACTAGAAGGCATTTTGTGTTTTCACACAAGCCAACCTTGTTGTCAGACTTATATGCGTTGGCTTCTAACATAGAAGGATCCTTACTTGCTGAAAAAGAGTATTTGGAGGCCCACCCCCACCAATTGTAAACGATTTGCCTCGACGTATCCCCCCCCCCCTGCAACCGGGTAGCTTCCAATACCCACGGGAGGCCGTTAGGAGCGATTAGGTCAGGAAGACGGGGGGACTTGTCACACGTTAGGTGCTTTCGTTGCCACCAATTGGGGCATTTTCAACGCGACTGCCGGTCGGGAAACGTGTGACGCGTGGTTTTGAGAAGGGGCCGGCCGCGCGTAAATGTAGGAAACGTAGTGACCCCATTCCCCTGTGGTTAAAATTATGATCGGGTCTAATCCCGGGTTTGCGTTGCTGGACACAGGTTCCAGTGGGTCCTTTGTAAACAGCGACTTCCTGAAGAAGTTAAATGGGTCTTACAATATCGTCATTAAGAAAGTAGAATCCAAACCATTTATTGTTGGCAATGGGAGTTTATTATTAGCCCAGGAGAGAGTTAGTTTACCCATTAAAATCGGGGGATTTTCGTGGAAGAGAAATCTATATTGCATCCCGTCCCTCCCTTATGACATTATACTAGGGAACGATTTTCTGTGGGAAACGGGTTCTGTGATTAATTCTGGGCAAAGAGTATTAACCTTTGGATTTTCCCCTAAAGCCCATATTGAGTTATGTCGTTCTGCTACTGTGTGTGGCGTCCATCTTGTAAAATCCTGTGATGATGCGATTAAGGGGTTAATTTCCCGATATTCTGACGTGATTACCACCCGATTGGGTAAATGTGATGTACTCCCTTATGAAATAGTTGTTCAGGATAATGTCCCGGTTAGGTCCGGTCCGTACTCGTGCGCCCCACCTAAAATGAAGATCTTTCGGGAGCTGATTGAAGATCTTGAAGCTAAGGGAGTTATCCGCCCCTCCCATTTGCCGTACGCCAGCCCGCATTTATAATTCCCAAGAAAGACGAAGGGTATAGGCTCATTGTGGACTTTCGCAAGATTAACAAGAAAATACGGTTCGATCCCTACCCTATGCCCAGTATTGAATCTGCTTTCCAACATCTAGGTAGGGCCAAGATATTTAGCTTAATAGACCTGAACGCCAGTTTTTTGCAGTGTGCCCTAGTTGAGTCATCTAAGAAGTTCACGGCTTTCGTCACCCCTTGGGGGCTGTATGAGTTCAATCGTGTCCCCCTGGGTTGTAGTGTGGGTGGGCAAGCGTTAAGTCGTGTCTTGGACCAGGTGTTATCTGATATTAAATATAAGTATGTTTTTAATTATTTAGATGACATTTGTGTCTACAGTGACTCTTTTGACGAACATATAGGTCATTTAGAGGAAGTGTTATCTCGTCTTCGCCGTGTAGGTTTGACAGTCAATCCTGATAAAGTTACCTGGGCTAAATCTTCAATCAAATATCTTGGTTATGTTATATCCTCGGGGAACTTACTTATCGACCCTGAGCGCGTTCGCCCTATTATTGATTACCCCCTCCCAAGAATTTGAAAGGTGTCATGAGGTTTGTAGGGATGTGCGCGTACTACGCGAGATTCATCCCCTCCTTTTCTGAAATTGCCGCGCCCCTGAATTCTTTGAAAAGAAAAGGGGTTGTGTTTTGCTGGGGTGCCAAGCAAGCTCACGCATTTGACCTGTTGAAGAAAAGGCTCATCTCCCCTGAGGTTTTGCGCATGCCCGATTTTTCGTTACCCTTCCTCCTCCATGTCGATGCGTCCTCTGTGGCGCTGGGTGCTGTACTCTCCCAGAGGTGTGCCGAGGGTGTCAGGCCGGTAGCGTTCGCCAGCCGCACTCTCTCGGAGGCAGAGAGGAAGTACAGTGCCTACGAAAAAGAATGTCTTGCCTGCGTCACAGGCGTGGAGCGTTTCGTGGATTATTTAGAACAGCGAGAGTTTGAGCTTTACACCGACAACCAAGCTCTCGCATGGATGTGGAATCATCCCAAACAATTGGGCAAAGTTGGTAGGTGGGTATGGAGGTTATCCAGGTTTAAATTTTCAACCCACCATATTTCGGGGAAGCTTAACGCTGCGGCCGACGCCTTGTCTCGTATGGCTGAGGACCTTGATCCTATCGTGAGGGAGGGCTGTGACCCTGAGTCCTTGGTAATTAGGTCCATCCCTGAATCTTTTGTTGCTATTCAAGACCATCAAAGTCATGACCCTGGTGTGTCAATATTATGGAGAGACTCCAGAAGGGAGAAAATATGGGGCAATACTCGATGTTTAGGGGCCTTCTTGTAGTAGATAATGCTAAGGGGAAAGGTAGAAAAGTGGTAGTGCCGATCTCCTTGCGACCCATGTTGCTGCGTTACTTTCATAATTCTCTGCTAGGTGGGCATTTGGGTGTGTTGAAAACTGTAAAGAAGGTGTCCCGTGAATTTTTTTGGCCCGGGTTGTACAGCGACGTCAGGGAATGGGTTAGCCGCTGTGAGGATTGCCTAAGGGCTAAACCCGCCCTGAATTCCAAAGTTGGGTATCATTCGGCCGATGTTGCCCAACGCCCCTGGGATAAAGTCTTCGCTGATTATGTAGGGCCCATTACCCGTACGACCTTGGGGAATACTTGTATACTTGTTCTTGTTGACGCCTTTTCTAAATTTTCAATTCTTATTCCCTTGCGTAACATGAAAGCGACGACCACTGTGAACGCTCTGTGTAGGCGCGTCTGGTCCTTGTTTGGGGCGCCGCGAGTCATTGTAAGTGATAATGGCCCCTGCTTTAGGTCAGCCGCATTTAATGATATGTGTTTCGGCTGGGGCATAAGGCACGTCACCACCAGCCCCTATCACCCTGGCCCTAATCATGTAGAGCGCTTTAATAGAAATCTGGTGGTGGCGCTTACTATTTTTCATAACCAGGCTCAGCATCGATGGGATCAGGACATTGATCTCCTTAGTGTAGCGTTTAACTCTGCCTTCCACGAATCCATAGGATGTTCTCCGGCCTCTGTGTTTTTAGCTAGGGAGTTAAATCACCCACTTCTGGCCATATGGGACGTAGGCCCTTTGCTTGCGGAAGATGATGCGGTCCCCTAAGAAGATAGGTGTAGGGACGCTTTGGTTCACCTCAGGAGGGCTCAGAAAAGGGTAGCTAAAAGATATGACAAGGGTAGGGCCCCTATTCCTTTTGAGGTTGGTGATCACGTGTTCTGTCGTGAGTTTCCCTTGAGCTCGGCGATTGATAGAAGGTCTGCCAAGTTGTGCCCAAGGTGGAGTGGGCCATGGAGGGTGGAGAAGTTCTTGACCCCAGTCACGGTCCTCCTCAAACTGTTCTCCGACGAATTGGTTAATAGACGCGCCCATGTCAGTCACGTGAAGCCGGCGAGCCCAAGAGTCACGAAGGATGATTAAGTATTTAGTTTTAAGCTTGTGTAAGTAATTTAGGTTTAGAGTGTAAATGATTGTTATTGACGCTATGACTTTTGTAACTATTATATGCTCTCATACTAAGCTCGGGCCCGAGCATAAATATGACACCTTCTGTGACTATGATACACGTGCCCATGTGAACGCTTATATATATATATATATATATATAAAAAGGTGCAAAGCGAATCTAAGACATCAAAGTGACAGGTTAATATACCCTTGGGTATGGTGTTTAACATATAAGCATTTGTGAGTGTCAAGAGATCAAGAGTAGAAGTTTATTTGTCCAGCAGCAAGAACTAGTGATTTCTTTTAATATACACCCTCGTATAAGAGCGAGATGGTGATGGAGCAATCCAATTGGGACTATTGTGATCCGGTGCCTACGATTACGGATGTTGTTTATAAAATCTTCTGCACAAACATTGACCCTTTTTTTATGCACAGCTCTCAGGACTCCCCTCTCCCCCCCCCCCCCTCTTTCTTTGCTGCCGGGTGGAGATCGACGTCCTACCAGTTGCCGAAGATCACGACCCAGAGATGCCAAGGTCTGGGACGTAGACGAATGGAGCGCCATACGTTGCATGGAGAGTAGCCGAGGTGCACGACCCTGGGGTGACGCATCGAGACGGAGGGGACAGTGGACGCCCTTAGCTTTCGGCCAGTGACCGGGCTTGGTGCTACCAACTCGGGGACAAAGGAGCCGCTGCCTATTCAAGTTGATAGAAGGAAGTTGGGAGCCATGACCGACTGCTCATCCCCCCCCCCGCCAATGACCAAGGGGGGGAGATTTGTAACATTAGCCGCTAGCTAAAGTTACAATACTAGGATTTGTAAACTTACCCAATTCTACAAGACGTCAGCGGCCATGCTCATGTAAACACTGCGAGCCACTTATCAACACACACCTGGCCGTCAAGACCTTCCTTGTAAGACTGAGGCGCGTCAACTGGAATACGTCACGCCGTTTCTGCTTGCCCAAAGACCATAAGAAGAAAAGAAGTAACACTCCACCAAGTTTACGAGCGGGCTTCTACTAGATCCGTGAGGCTCCTAGAACCTTCTCCACCCTGTCTACGTTCTTTGGTCCCCCCCTTGACTATGTTCTGCAAGCCGTGTTTTGTGCATATAAAAGACCAACCATGTGAAGTGTGAGCCACTCTTGGGCTGGCGTTGGAATTCGCCTGAACAGGCGAACGCTTCAAAATTAACGATGTAAGCTAAATTCAGTTTAGATGAAATCTTTAACGTTTCTAAAATTCCGTTTAGGCACTTTGTTGTTATTTCATAATGGATAGACTTGATCTTTCAAACTTGCGTTTTAGTGACTTTCCATGATAAATGGACTTAAAACTTTCATACTGGCATTAGGTTGCGTCTTCAAATATCTGCCTACATATAACTTAAAACTTTGCACTTAGCAGTTTGCATATAGTAATTGGACTTTATGACTTTTCAGATTTAATATGTTAGTGAAACAAGTTACGATTTTACTTCGTTTGGGCATTTGTGTTGATTTAAATGACAAGGCAAAGTTCACAGTTAAGATTTAGATCTATTATGATTGAACGTAAAACTTCGGGCATAATAAATTTAAATTGCGTAAAGGTTGCTGGGATCATATTATGTTATGTATACTATTTATGATGTTACGTTTTGTGCACTTATATTATTGAGCGTAATCTCTAAAAAACCTGCTTTTGTTAATTATTTTCAAAGGTTAATAAGTTTGGTGCTGAACTTATAAATTATGTCATTCATAATTTTACCTTGTCTATGAACTTTAAATATAAACCTCGTAAGGTGTTTCATTAAGCTAATGTTTATTGTATTAGGATAGTTCTTGTTGGGTTGTTTTTGATGTTCACCTTTGAACATGAATTACCTGCCGCCATCAGCGCGCCATAGGGGTAAAAGGAAGTTGTTATAGCAACCAAGTTGTGGTTGTAAACGAGAGGTGTAGGCCAATCTAATGCATGGGTCAATCCAACACCAACATCTGGTAATACGTCAGTTAGGTTTAATCATATACCCCCTTCCCCTTTTTGGGACTGATGAGGTATTAATAATAATGTTTATAGGTTATATTTTGGTAATTGTCTTATTGAACTGTACGAGGTTAGGCTGAGGTTTATTTGTTGCTTTCGCGCCAAACTGTAGCTTTCCTGAGTAAGCGTAGATGTTTGCTTTCAAATTTGGCGCTCATGGTATGAGGCCATTGGATAAGGTTGTAAAGACGTTACATACTTGATGATTGTTTATGTATTTATATCTATTTTTGTTCTCTTTTGTGAGAAGTTATAATAAATTATTCTTGATGGTGATATTCGTTCCTTTTTTATAAGTATCATCCTTCGGTTATTTTAAGTTAAGTAGTTCATGTGAGGTAATCACTAATATGGTATGACGTCTGGGCTGTGTTGATCGACCTTTGAGGGCGACCGTGAGAACTTGCCCTCTTCTATCTCTAATTGCGTGTGCTGGGTGTTATCTAGCTTACCCAGCGGGTATAACAAGCTCACTCACCCAGCCCACTCTATCGATTGTTATTGTGTTTTTTCTTAAATTTCCTTATTAAGTGTTTGAACCCTCTCTTTTGGATGGTAGATCCTAATTGTGGTTCACAGTTGAGTTTGCATAGGTAGGATCCATAAGAATTATATAAGTAATTATTGAAGGTTTGAAAACTTTATTTTTATCCAATTAATTACTTTCAATAGTAGTTTTTTAGCGTAGATTTAAGACATGGTTTTCTTTTAAACCTGGGTGTGGCAGCTTCAATCAGTTCAGTTGTAATGATAATGTGTATGCTATAGCCTCTTGGATTATAAGGCTAAATGTACCATTAGCAATTACTATTTTTATTTAATAAAACTTCTATCCCCTACTACAGTAGTTAATTTATTTAATGACCAATGATTAAAAATTTAATTCATTAGTAGGCGCACTTGAAAGCTTAAACAAAGCTAAGTTAATAAAATATCATTATAATAAATTATATAGGTCTACCAACTATGTTGGCCTGTTATTTCCATGACATCATCAATAGGAAAACTATCTTACTAATAACTCAACAAAATGGTTCTTAGCTTTTTAGCCTACCACAAATATGTACCATTTAAAATTCAAACCTTATGAGAAGGCTTAAGGCCCAAACACAGACTTTGTTTTCGTAGGTCTATAGACCACAGTCCCTAAAACATTTTATTCGCGGCCAAAGAGTCTATATCTATAATCATGTGACCATGCCAACCAATTAGATAGTACAAATACTTGGTCCAATAAAAATATTTGAAAGAAAATAATCCAGACAAGGTGCATGCACCAAGCATACAGCTGATAATAAAATAACCTTACTCTATGGCATTGGGAACTCAAAAGTTCATTGCTTCACTCACATAAGACCACCACCTATCCCTATACTAAGCTAGTTCTATCCAGTCCCCCTCACTACACCCTTTTTCTTTCAGGTTCATTCTAATGTTATTCTGCCATCTTTTACTGTAAATAAAATAAACTAGGCTAAAAAACCTTTCACAATAAATACATTTATACCACATTTTGGATAGAGAGCACCTACACAGTATTTTGAGATAGTCGAATTTAAAAAAACAGAATCGAACGGCATCATAAATTAGGCCTATATTTATCACAAAAAGATGGCAGCAATTAGATTAAATAATTATTTCTGAAGATGATTTAAACGCCTCTTTTATATATTAACGGTATATTGATTAGGTACTACTGCTTGCCACTAAATACAGGCATGACAACTTAGCAAGAAACTAATTCAAATTTTCATGAAATTGTAAAGTTAGGTTAGATTTGGTTAGTTCCGTTTACTTGTAAATATAACAATTATTTACCATCCTTAGTATATATATATATATTAGAGGCTTTTTTTAAGTTGGCAGTTCTGAAAATTTATTATTTGAGTGGGCTATTTGGAAAACATTTTAGTTTGGACTGACTGCTGAAAAGTATTTTTTGGTTTACAAAGTTGGAATTATATGTCGTCGTACGTGCATAATGTAGTGAATAACAAGAAATACTTTGTTGATCCGTCAACTGGAACATATGCACTAACTTAATAGGGTTTAGATTAAGCAAAATTAAAAGGCTTTTGCCGGGGATTAGACCTTTTGCGGTTAATTGAGGAACACATTATTGATCATATGGTTGGACATTTACACGTCCTCCGAAATTTAAGCTTTACAGGAAATTCTTAGGCCTGAGAATATGGCGGAACAATATACTGAAAATAGGCGATTCGTGGGAATATTTTCTAAATTATGGTTTTGTCTTATTATATAGATGGCTGACCCTTCTTTGTGTCTGATAAGAATAATACCCAATGTACTAGTATTCTTTCACTGCCATTGGTGCTTTTATTAAATGTGGGCACACATATTTACTCAGGCTGTATCTGAATATTCAAGTTAATTTGATTTGATGTAGACTTGATGACTCTACACTTAACATGCACTTAGGATCAAAGACTGCAACAAACTATTCGAAGGGCAAAATATCCTTTTCACACCCTTGTATCCACAGTGCTGCTTCCTACCAATTGATCTTAGAAACTATTTTAAACGCCATCTATCAGCCCAAATTAGTGTAAGCCACTTACAGATTTGTGGTGACTTATTTTCACGGCACATAACAAATTAGCCAAATTATCCAATACAATACAACTCTACAAAACAACCAGTATATTTAATGTACATTATCAAAGATCACATCACTCTACGATCTTTCTCTCTTGCAGACGAAAAATTAAACAATTGCCGATCTAACACCGCATCTACGGCCTGTAATGGTTAACTTGCCCTTGGACTCAAGGTCGTGTGAGGGGTGCATTAGCACACTTCATAACTATTCGGACGGATCTACACTTGATCACGTGATTGCTAATGCAACTATCAAGTGAACGTCAAGGGTCGACGGCGCGTGAAGTAGACTATTCGGATACAGCCTAAGTTGTGTACTCTGCATAACCTAGTCCTAGCTCCTTAGAAAGTTAAAGTTGACCAATTTCTACACAGTTACAGTTAAGGACTCTTGTGTCCAGAGCAATCAGATACTTTAGCATAGATTTCTTAGGGACTACAGACAGAGTCTGTGTTGGGACCTTTTCATGGACCAATATTTTTCTTCTAAAGCAGATTAATTACTCTATTGTATAGGCTCTATCATTTGAATTCAAAAGTTAATTGAAGTTTACCTACTTTGGTTTATTTAAATGTTGAGAATTAACCTTGAATAATTAACAAAAGTAATTAAACCAATTGTTCAATGATATTAATGCAATGTATTTTTGTTAGTTTATTTTTGTCACCGTTTTAATTTATGTATTGACCAATACAAAATACAATAATAGACCCCACCCCCACCTGGCAATTGTAAAGATCTAATGGAATGTGGATTCAGTCTATATTCCCTAGACTAAAACATTCATCTACAAAATACTCATTGCAAATTTAGTACGAATAGTTTCATTGTCCAGATTTTCAAGTTTTGGGTTACAGATAAGTTTCTTCCAGATGGAGAATCTGGTTTAATCTTCATTTGGAGATCTATGTCAAGTAGATGTTCTATTTAGACATCCAGGAACACAACACTTAGATTTATAGTACACCATGATAATATGAACACTTAAAATATTTTATAACAAAATACTATCACTATTAAAACATTATTTACAATCAAAAAGTAGAAAACGCCATGACAGTTCACTGCATCTATCTCGACGACCTCCTCTTTTACGTCGAGACCGCAGACATCTTGAGGGCAGTTTCGACCATATTGCAAGAAATGGGGCTAACACTGAACTCATTCTAATCGCAGCTGGACCAGACACAATCCCTGGAATAACTAAGATTCACCATTGACACCACAACGCAGCACCTATCAAGGATAGATATATATCCTTTATCCATGGTTCACTGTTTTGTAAAGTTTGAATCGATTGTCCAATCACAGCCCGATATTTGCTTACACTAGCGATTACCGTGGTCATAAAAACAACTAAAATAAGGAAGAATTGGCTCCTATAAGCGATATTTGACTGTGCATTAGCACTAACAAGCATGCCACCTATTCTTAGCCTTATAGCGTAATAAAGGTAAAACAAATAATAATGTATATTTGTATTTATGACTTATTAATAAGTCATGTAACTTTACACACATTAAAAAAAAATCTTTTTGATTAAACGTTACTATTGCTACTGTTAAACAACCAATAATTATATTAACTAATATATATGAAAGTGGGGAAATTTCAAATCGACATATTTTGGTCATTTCCTAGTCAACCTAGCATCAATACGTCATCATCATTATCATCAGAAGAAGATTCTTCTCATTATCTAGTTGATGTGTATAATGTTTTGAGAATACTGTGTCATAAATTTTACAAGACATGGAATTATCAGAAGTTGTCAACACTCAATATGCTTTTCCAGTTGGTTTTGTCTTAATATGTGCTGTATTGGTGTTTGCATTTGGATTTAAATCCGCTGAACAGCCTGAATTTGCACAACTTACACACACGAGTGATGACCGGAAACCAGCTGGCAAGAAACGAAAAGTAAAAGACAAGGTAACATGTTTCAATTAACATAGTGTAAAAGTTATAATCCTCACAACTTAAAACTTTTTGTTTTCTGCTACATTATTTTACTAATTTAAAAAAATATATTTACCCAATTTATGTGCTCATTATACATCAAACTAACTATAGGTAGGCCTATGGCTAGACCCAATAATAAAATTTAAAAAAATCATGTGAGTGTTGACTATGCATCCTCTTACTTATTACACTGTGTTTTACTTAATATAATTAATAAAATTTAATAATATCATTATACTCTCAAAGAAATGGTGTAATATATGAGATTGCCCCTACTATAGCCTACTTATATTTATTTGAAATTATTTTATTTTTTCAAAACTTAAAACATCTCACTAATGCCGGGATCATGATCAACTTAATGTTAACTCATTGTAACATTCACTTAAAGTTAACTTACCGTATGTATGATCACGATCAGTGGCGTGCCGTCAATGGACTAGTAGGACTAGGCTAGTCCCCATACATTTTTGGTTTATTTATTTTGAGTTAAATTTTAACGGGAAATAAAAACATAAAATAAAATCTGAGTCTCAATTTGCGTCACAATACTTAACGATATTCTAGCTATTTGTGCGCTGCCCCTGCACCCCCTTCCCTCTCTACAATGACAACACACTAACATCAGAAGCACTGTCACAATACTCACTGATATTCCCGCTGCTTGCGCGGACCCCTTCCCCTCTCCCAACTTACATTGTAAGCGCTCGAGTCTTATCGGCTCTTACCGGGGAGAGGACTAGTTGAAGCTAGCCTAGTCCGTCTCTATAATAAGATATATGCTAACACTTGGCGTTCTGTCACAGGTAAATGTAATTTTGGTATTGCTTCTTATAAGTGAGTGTTGTGGTTGTAAAGCTTATGTAATTGTTCCCATTGATGAAATAGATCTTGTGAAGTGTTAAAGTGTTTGATTGTCAATTTAGTTTGAAAGTGTTTGAAAGTTTAAACTATTGAAGGGGACTCAGATTTGAAAACTGTTCCCTCACAACAAAGCTTGTTTGAAACGTAGTAAGACGACTGTGCGTAGCACCCAGTGTGAGAATAGGTTCTCCACATTTTCTCTGTTGTCAGTCGAAAAAGGCTTGCTAGATGAACTGCAGAGTCAAAAATCATTCTATGACGCTGTTATCGACAAATTCATTCAGAAAGATGACAGAAGGATTGCACTAATATACCAATAAAGATAAGATTCAACTATTAATTTTTTATTTAATTATTAATTTTTTTATTTTTTTTCATGTTTTGGTTTTATTTATCTATTTATGTATTTGTTTGTTTATTCCATATCAAAATATTGTGAATCGGTTGGGGGGAGATAAATTGCCTACCCTATGACCTGTAAAAGTGTATTTGCTAAGTTTACATATTGTACATTATATGGAGAGTATTCCTCTCTAACCCCATAATGAAAGGTGTCTTCAAACCTAGTCCTCTTTGAGAAAAGTCACCGCACGCCACTGATCACGATTCATGTAACTTAAATGTAATAACTCAAGCCAAACATCATTATTCTCGAATATGATCTGTGATTTGTACTAGTTGTACATTGATAATTTGTGAATGCTTACAGTTTTCAATCGATATAATAAATACTTATTACAAAACTTTTTTGAGAAATTTAGCTTTCCTATTTTAGTTTAATTATTTTGTTTCAATGTCTGATCACTAAAACTTACGCTAAAGAGTAAACATTGGTAATAATACCAACAAATGAATTACTAAATAGCCCTATTGACGTCACTCGCATAATGATTGGCAGGCTAGATCACGTGATACCCTTCAAGTAATGTTCCCTTAAAGTAAAATAAATATCAGGACATCTCTTTCGTTGAGTTAACTGCAAGTCAACGTTAAGTTAAGTGCATCG
>JBCFYV010000024.1:6311691-6515937 GCA_039000515.1 Timema cristinae
AATGACATAGAGATATAGTATTAATAGTCCGAGATAATCTCCCCTGTGTTAGTCAGAGTTTACGCATCTAAATAGCTTCTAGAGAATAAATTCTCAAGTTGGGAGACTCATTGTTTCCAAGCAGCATTGTGTGAGATAAGTTGGCTTTAAGAAATAGTTTTAATTGCAACGTGAGTTGGACAATCCACCTGATTCCCTCTCACCAAGATCTGATGTATCACTTCATTTTACTCTTATTATGATTGTTTGCTTTGAGAATTGCTAACTTAGTGTTTTTAATTACACTAGGCTAATTGAATAGGATCTATCTCTCTTATGCATAGAGAAATGTGCCCATACCACTCTTAGCCCTGACATTAATATTTACTTAAATTTCTAACCATGTAGATATCATTAAAATTTGAAGACTGCCTATGTGGTCTAGTGGTCATAGGTTCTGGCTATGGACCCATAGGTCCCGGGTGTCCAGATAATTGGGGAAGCTGTGGGTCTGGAACGTGTTAGTTTCAGCCTAGGGTGGATAAATAAGGAGTTACTAGAATAAAGTAGTAGTGGCTCCGGTATAGAAAGCCGAGCTTAATGGATGGAGTCTTCGTTGTGCTGACCACATGACACCCTCTATCCGCAAGAGTTGGCACTAATTCACCAAACAGTTTGGTAGCCACTCGGTAGGTATAGCCTGAATGTGGGCTGACACCATGGAGTTACTTTTATTACATTTTGAATGGATGATAATCATCGTTATGGATAAATAAAAGAAGAGAGAATATGGGGGAACGGGGGTGGCTCAATTTTCTAAGATAGCGTACAGTTAAGGGGAAATAATAAATGTTCAAGAACCACTGTTCTATATAAACACATCTTCAAATATATCCTTTGAAATAATCCCTTGACGTTCTTGGACAACGGTGGTTGAGGGTCCTTGGCCCCCAAATCTCCCCTGTAACTTTTAGAGTACAGTATACCTGTTAATTATCTCAGAATATGCCACTGTTCATTATGAATCTAGCTTAAACATTCTCATTGAAAATAATGTATTTCAATTTCTTGCACACTTTGTGACATACACTATTTGTTATTATTTATGTGCTATGTGTGAATATAAACCTATCCTTGATCCATCAATTCCTTAATATATATTTTAAAAAACAATAGTTCATCAAAATTTGTATTTATTTTCACATGAAAGGTTAGGTTAAGCTAGGTTGGAATAGTTTTAGTTATAAACATTTATATTGTGTGCCAAATACTATTATTATACGCCACAATATCTCTAATGTAATTGAGATAACTTTTCCAGCTATATTTATAATGAGATCTTTTCTTATTTTGATCAAAATATGTTACAATCTACTTCAAGTTGTTTGACTAGAAGACGCTCAAAGTGTTTAGTTCAATTAATTTAAACAAAATTATATCATCTTATAAGGATTAAAACTTAGCCTTGTTATGTTTAAAAAACTAAATTGTTGTAAGCAGTTAATGCATATAAATAAATATATATGTTAAATTACTACTACTACTATTATTATTATTATTATTATTTTATTATTATTATTATTATTATTATTATTAATTTAGCACCGCGTCTTACTACCCGTTCGGGTTATACCCTTTAAGTACTAATTACGCCAATGGATTGGGAATTGGGAAGGATGAATTAAAGGAAGTGAACCCGCATTTTCGTGGAGGAAGAGTGGAAAACCATTTAGGAAAAACCACCCCCAGTTCACCCGACTGAAATTCGAACCTCGATTTCCCCGTCCTCAGAGTTCGAGCTCAACATGACTAGCATGTTAGCCAACTACGCCACTGAGGCGGGTTAAATTACTATTTAGTTATAATTTAGGATTTTATAGACAACTTGAATTAGGTTAATTTTCCTTATTTATTTTCTAATTATAGAATAATCTTACAATATTTATTTTATCATTGATAATTTTTTTTGTTGTGTGTTTGGATCCCATTTAATAACATGGCATGATAAGGTTTTTTTTTTCCAAAAAATATTTTCTCTAAAGGAAGCGTAAGTTTAACATTCTTTGCTCAATTATTGCTCATTGATTGGCTACGCTTGGGTCGCGTAATTTTATAGATATTAAATTGTTAACTTACTTTTTCCTAAATCCATTTGGTTGCGTTTGGTTTTGAATAATTAATTTTAACAATTTTTTTTAATAATCTTGAATTCAGTATCATATTGGATTCTCTGCACCTTTGTGAGTGCTAGTGTAAATTTTGTGATTAAAAAAAATTAACCTAAATGGTACAGTTCTTGGGCCTCACCCCCGAACTTTAGTAGTCCTACTAAAATATTAGTTTGATGTCATTGCAACCAACATCCTACTTTTGAAGGTCGGAAAAACATTTTTATCTTTTTGTATAAAGTTTTTCTTGACAAATGAAATAGGTGCCTTAAAATTTACGATGAAACTAAAGTTATTTTATGTATTATTGGTCTAGATCAGTGTTTCCCAATTAAATTTAGCCACAAAACCCTTTTAATCTTGTACAACACTTTGGCATAGCCAAACAAAAAAATGTGATGCAGGCAAAAAATGTTCTAAGTTAAAGATTATATATTTTTAAATTGAAAGTTATATTTTCCAGGGGAAAGGCAATTCCACGTTTTGTCTTCTTTCTTGTACCATGAATAAATGCAGCTGACCTGTATACATGCCTCTCAGGGGGAAAAAAAATAAGGTTTTGAATGATGGTACCAGATTCATTGTTTATTATTATTTGTATAAAAAAAATACAAAAATAACATTAGCATACATTTTAATGAGCAAAGTGTAATATTTTCTTTTGTTTGTCAAACTTTTCTTGTATTCAATTTAATTGTTGACACTTCCTTGAATGTGAATATAATTAAAATTATTCATTTATTTAGTCATCCATTCGATAGTGCTTTGTACTGTGATTGTATGAACCTTGCCTATGTTAATATTGAGATTACCCGCCTTGGTGGCGAAGTTGGCTAATGCGCTTGTCGTGTTGAGCTCAACTGCTGAGGACGGGGAGATCGAGGTTCGAATCTCGGTCGGGCGAACTGAGGGGGGGGGGGGATCATAAATGGTTTTCCACTCTCCTCCACGCAAATGCGGGTTCACTTCCTTTAATTAAACCTTCCCAATTCCTAATCCATTAGTGTAATTAGTACTTAAAGTTTATAACCCGAACAGGTAGTAAGACGCAGTGCTAAATATTATTATTAATATTGAGATTGCAGGGCAGGGTTATAATACATTAGCTAGTAACTTGTCTAATAGCCAATTTAAAATTAATTCTTGTGCAAATTTAACTACCTAATATTTATTATTATGATGTCATCACTTTTCAAAAGTTTTCACCAAAAAAGCAATTCTACTTAGAATTAATACTATTTGCAAGGTTGATAAAAACTCTAACCATGTATAGATTTTTATTGTGTTTGTATTAGGCTATTGGGTGGTATTGTTACATACATGTGTAGGTACTTTATCACGCTGTTTCTTTACAGGGTCGGCAAGGAACACTCCGTATAGCTCACAAAATAACTCCTTAATCCATCCTCATTAACTTTCTCCCTACTTCCCTTTTCTTGCCTACTCCCTTCTCTTCAACAATATCCATACACAGAGTAATACTTGTTCTTTTATTCTTAAAACTCTTAAATGTTTCTCATTTCCACACATTCATCTAAAAAATGTAGTCATGTCTTACATGACCTATCCCTTTTGTTTGATCCACACACTATACCTTTGTATATTTACTTCATCAATCAATCCACATTAATCCTCTCAACATGCTCCTTTAACAGTGACCTATTGGAGTCTCTTTCCAACTGCACTACCTCAGCACACATTCATTACTGACTCAGTCTGTCTATACGAGTATTTATACATACGTTTCCTAATTCCATTCATTCCAAACACATTCACCTTGCTCTTGTGTTTCTACACTTTACATCCATAAAACAATGTTCTGTTTGTAGGACTATACGTCTTTCTTTTCTCCCACAGCTTCTTTCACCTGTTCATTCCACCATGCAGTTCTTTTTAACTTTCCCACCACTACATATCCACACTCAACTACAGCCTCTTTTATTCTGTTCCAAACACTTTTTATATCATTAGCATTTATTTCAACATTCCATTCGCCTGGCAATCTTTCGTATTGCACTTCCACACTTTTATCTTGCAACTTTTCCACTTTCATACTTAGTTGTTTAATACTCTTCCTCACAAAATTCCTACCTAATTCAACTACTTAGATCACTAGGAAGTGATCCGCTCCATGTTCAGCTCTTTAATAAATATCTAAGTATCTCATCATATGCCACAAAATCAATAATCACTATTGAATCGCCCCTTTACCATGCATACAAGTGAATATCTTTGTGATTAAACCTACACAAATAAACCTTTTCCTAAACACAGCCTTATTAACTAATTACCATTCTCGTTTATTTTGTTATTGTTATACCTTCTTAACACTCTCTCTGAATTCTCTCTTTGGGTACCCACCCACCCATCCATTCATATCTCCTAACAAGATAATTCTTTCACTCTATTCTGTTCACATACATTCATGATTCCATTGAACTCATTCCAAAACTCCACTCCACCGGAGCATTGTATGGTATTGTTAACATTTATAAGTAGTACCCTCAGTACACCCGGTTGGGATCTGATTCCCGACCTCCTAGCCACCGACAAACTCGACTAGAGGAGCCTGAGATTTAGTTTGTGGGTCCACAGATGCAAATCTCTCTTTCTTGACCAAGCAGGACAACTGCCCCACCACTAACAATTACATCGCTAAATATGTGACATTTCTCACTGCTTTCACATGTCTATGTTTTCTGTATCAGTATACTTTTGGTATCATTCAGGTTTCATATCTTAAAAATATTCTAACTCATACAAGTGTTCTAACAGAAGTCTCAATCAAACGGCCATGTCACCATCCCTGGTGAGGATGGATCCGAGAGCAAGCAGAGGAATGTAGAAGCAGGTGGTGGAAGTTTGAGTTCAAAGCAGGACAAGGAGAAATCTCCAGCAAAGGAGAGTCGTCGTGAGTTAAGAGAGAAGAAACAAGAGTTGGAAAGTTCGCCCAAGGACAATAATAAGAACAGGCAGCAGAAATCAAGAGGTAAAGGCAAAGAAAATCAGATTGAAGATGTGAAGAACAAGAAAAATGAGAAGAATCTGGCCAAGTTGAAGAAACAAGTAGAGAAGCCATTGGACTTTGATGAAGGTAAACCACATATCAATGTATTCTACACAGATTTTTAGCCTCCAACTGCCTAAGGAAGGTAGTTTTCATTTTGATTTAATAAATAATAAGTACCTGCTTCAGAGGCCAAGTGGTCTTATCTTATCACTCTTGCAATACACCCGATTGCTTGTAGCACAGAGATCAGAGCGCAAATCCTCTTGGTTTTCCTAAATGATTTCCCTTCACACAACTATGCATAAGTGTATAACTGGAATGGGTAGTAAGACACAGTGCCCCAAAATATCATAAGTACTTAACCCAGTTTTATTTAATTGAAATGAGTGCATTAAGGGCTTTAGGTTTGTAGTCTAAAACAAAGTTTTATTTCAGTTTAAATATTCACATATGTCTGTATGGTTTTAATGACCTCAAATAACTAGAGATGCTGACATTTCGGGAGACAGGTTTTTATGAACTTTTACCCAGAACATTAAACTACTATCAAAACACATTTTATACCATTGTAGCAGTTTTGAAGTAATAATACATTTGCGAAATGAAATAAAATCTATTCATGAAATTGATTATTTTGCCTTTTAAATGCGAATTAACATCAACAACATTGTTGTTTACCTTTATCCTAAAATATCCTGAAAAATAGAGAGCAACAACCATGCTAATAGTACAAAGGAATTTCTAAAAAAAAATAATCCCTAAATCAAAGATTATTAGTAAGTGTTTGAACTGGCTACTTTCAGAGTCAAATTGTGGCCAAAGACAAATATTTACAAGAAATAGAAGAAGAAAAGATACCATAGTTAAACTATATTTATGTCTTTTTATCTTCATGTCTTTGGTCTTCCATCTTACATCACTATTACATAACGTTATTTTTTGAGGGTAGGGTTTTAATGTTGCTATTTGGAAAATTATTTAATAAAATAATAGGCGAATGAAAATTTAAAATGCCTAAACTTTTACATTTTTTTAAAATAGAGCTCGAATATTCAACAGGTGGTTTTTACATATTATTTGATAACACTAAAAAATAATGTGTATATTGTGAAACACCCTTGTTGTCTGGCTTAGAAATTTGAAAATAGAGATTTCCTTGTAATTTGGTGATTGGCGTGTCTGCATGATAGTAAAAATGTATAAGCTTTTTTATCTGTAAAAAATAATTCGGTACAAGCTAGGTTGTTGTCTACCGTATATGCGTGGTCAATATTGTGTTTAAGGCATATAATTTAAAAATATTATTAACTAGTTTGTAATAAATAGGCTTTCATTATCAACATTGGAACTAAATAATAATAAAATATTATATAAGGTTGTTTTTTAATTGATGTTATTTAAATATATGTGTTTATAGTAGGCCAGGAATAGTTGAAAACATTACATCTTTTAGCTGTGATTTTTCTACTCATAGCAATGTATATTATAGTTGATTTGCTGTGATTTTTAGATCCCCCCCCCCTCTAAACCCCCTTAAGAATTTATTTGGATTTTATACCAAAATACAAGTTTTTTTTAATGAAATACACTAATTTGCCACAAACCAGGATTTAACCTTTTATTTAATAATTTTTCTTTTTTATCAAAATACATCTCTTTATTTAACGAAACCCAATCGTTTTATTTACCACAAACTACAATTTCTATTTACCATAAATCATGATGAAGCCTTTTATTTACCGACTTTTTATACCGAAATATAATGTTTTACTTAACAAAATGTGATAGTTTTATCTATCACAAATCAGGCAGGGTCTCTACACATAGCTAAGTCCTGATTGTTAACACTCCTCACATATTGAGATTGAGCATTCAGTTTCACTTAGCTTCACTTTGGTTATCTATAGTTCTTACAATATATTGGTTAAACATGGTGGTCATTTGAAATGAATTGTCTATAAATAATGCTGTAGATTACGGTAGTGTACAATATACCATACTGACAAACATTCACAACATCTTACTTCCAGATGTCAACATTAACATCTGTTGAAAGTGAACTGCTGAAAAGTGGCAACCATTGCATAATAGTATATATGTGTGGACATAGTAACTTTTCTAATTGGGTGCACATTATTCACAACACACTTTATTAATTCACAAAATGTACATAAGTTATTTGGAAAAAGTTTCATCTCATAGCTTTTTCAAATTGTTTCTTTTTTTATAAAAAGTGTTTTGTCTACTTTCAAGCTGGAGCTCAAATTTGATAATATATTTTAATAAGCTACATACACTCTATTCTCTAATTTTAATTCATATCTTCTAACACAAAATACAGTAATGAACTGTACTTGTTTACCTACATAGTTCATTCTTTTAAATAATTGTCTTTTTCAAACTTACTGAGAAAATACAACAATTACATACCCAAGCAATTAGGTCTCAAGTAAGTTACACCAAAGGATCAACATTTCCTTTGCCCGATCATGTGCTCTTTATATGATTTCCAATAGTCATTACAGGCTCTTACCTTTATTTTTGAAAATGGTAGATAAAAAACCTTATGATGTTCCCTCTAAAAAAATAATATACCATAACTCCTTTTTAATCGAGCAAGGCCAGGTCATGTGACAGTCACCCAACCTTTAGCACTTCATAATAAAAATAACAAAACTACTCAACAAGAATGTTTATGATTATAAACAAATTCTTCAAGTTCTTAATAAACGCTGTCGTGATGTTTCAGGGGAATGGGAGTCTGTCTCTCGCAAAGATAAGAAAATTCGGAAAAAGGATGATATGTTTGAAGATTCAAGTAAGTACCTTCTAACGACGTAATTTAAGTGAAACAATAGACTCAAGTACACTTTGAATGACCACGCTAAAATATTGCAGGTACTTTATAGAGCAGAGCCTACATATAGGCTACCTAGGATTATTACTTTGTTTCCACTTGGAATTTAATTTGAATATTCTATTTTTATGAAAGGTTTATGAATGGTATTTATTGCCAAACAGCAATAAAACCCTTTATAACTGAATTAAGACCTGCTTCAATGGCTGTATAGTCTAAGGTGTTAGACTACACTGTTGTTAACAAGGAGATTGGGGGTTTGAATCCCAGTTGGGTGTACTCAGGGTGGTTTTTTTTTTCCAAATTGGCTCTCCACTCTTTCCACGCAAATTTGGATACACTTCTTCTAAATTCAACCTTTCTCATCCCCAACTTACTAGAACATGACTAGTATATGTGTGTATAACCTGGACAGGTAGTAAGTAAGATGTGGAGATAAAAAACTTAAGTTGATTGATCTGACAGCTAGAATGTTGCAAGAGTCAGTGTTCTGTGATCCACTTATTTTTAATAAATTAAGAGGTGTTTGTGTCTGCATTATAGTTCCAAGATTATGAGATAGAGCTATCTGCATACACACTAAGAGGGGTCCACTTGGCTTAAAAGGTTCCTGATTTGATTCCATCCTTTAGTTGGTAGCACCGTAGCCCCCAAGGTCATGGAACCTAGAAAACATTGGTGTCATTAATAAATATTTGATATTATTTAAATTGAAAAATGACACCTGAACACAGGAATTGAACTTGGGATCTTTGGCCTAGTATGCCAATACTCTAACCAGTGATTTATCCAGGATTTGTCCCATGCCCGGGGCTATTTTTCACTCATATTTTAAGGCAGAGTCTGTGATAGACATGTGTAAATCATCAGCTACATATGAGTGATCAATTAATATGAGCTTCCAGACAATACAGCCATCTTAGACCCGGGATTAAAGGATCCAAACGGTTTCCAATCACTATTTGCTAGAGTCATAACTCCAATATAATAAAACTTAAAGAGACATGTACTGAGGTTGTGGCACTGGATGCTATTTTTACATTTAAATAGCTTACTCCCAGAGCTTAGTTTTGGTAACTATTTTATATTTAGTAAAGATTGGCAACACATTTATGGAAATATGTGCTTGGTAAATATCTTTTTAATGTTTATCAAACTGTAAAATATATATTTTCTGTCATGGTTTGAGGAATTATTTCTCAAATTGTGAAAGTATGCAACTCTTTTGAGTTTTATTAGTTATAAAATATATTTTGAGTATGGTAAAGTAAATTTTATAGCTAAATTAAAACCAATTTTGCTGTGACGTCTTGCTTTTCTCTCCTTCTGTCATGCTTTGTTGGACTTGGAAATGAACATTTATACTTGTATTGGGTCTGTTGCACTTTATATTGGTTTCCTTTTTATTGTGAAGATGTACATTGGTAAGGTCAGGTCCCTGAAGGGGGTTAGAGATTGTTGAGAATTTGGGAACTACTCTAAGCTCCTCATGTTTACCCATCGTTGAGCTAATAAAAGCAGAAAATAACTCAACTATACAACACTTTATGACAGTCCCAAGTTTATCTCTGGATGGGCTCTATTTTAAAGTTAAAAAAGCTTATATACACTCTTAATCAATATAAATCACTAATGTGTGAGTCAAATTAACCTCAAGTAGCATTGAGCTAAAACCATATAGAAGTCCAATTCTAGCCTACAACTTCGAATGGTTTTCTTAAACATTTTGTAGTTGATGAGGGAAAATGGTATATTTGGCTGTATAGGGAGGATAGATGCATGGTTCCTATGGTCTCAAAAGTCAGGGAAATGACAATTCATGTCACACTTCTGTTTCATTGGAAATTGTAAAGCCACAGAAGGAAGATGTCGTCAGTGTAGTGCCTCGAAAAAACCCTAACACTGGTGTTATATATAAGATATAACTAAGGCAGAAGCCATTAGGGCTTTGCAAGTTGTTGACAAAAAATGTATTTCAATTTGTGCAATAATTTAAGTACAATTTTGACAGTTGATGTTTCCCGAGTGTTCCATTGCCAATGCCTTTACCATTGGTGGAGACAAGGCTGCATACTTCATTGTGCATGGCTTGGCTCCATTCTTTCATAACAATTTACTGGACCTCCTAAAATCATGTAACAACTTTGTAATTTGTTTTGATGAAACGTTGAATAAAGTTATTCATAGAGGACAAATGGACATTGTAATAAGATTCTGGGATGAGGAAAATCATAAAGTCATCAGTTGTTACTTAAACATTGTGTTTTTCGATAGGAGCACTTCTGAAGAATTACCAAAGCATTTTCTGGATGGTATTTCTCCTCTTCCACTCTCTAAGTTGATACAAGTGTCAATGGATGACCCAAATGTCAATTTAAAGTATGTAACACTTCTTCAGGAACACATTAAATCTGTCACAGACAAAGAAGCATGTAGTTTGCTAAATCTGGAGAAATGTGGGCTTCATGTTGTTCATGGTTCCTTGAGAACAGGAGTGGAGTCTGTTGATTGGGATATAAGTAGCTTATTGCGTCACATGTACTACCTGTTCACTGACTCTCCAGCTCGTCGAGCATTGTTTACCAAGTTGACAGGATGTGCATCTTTTCCATTGAAGTTCTGTGGTGTGCGGTGGTTAGAGAATTCAAAGTGCTTTCAAAGGGCATTACAAATTTGGGACCATGTTGTTAAGTTTCTCAAAGAAGCAAAACTTCCTAAAACAAAATCTGTAGAGACACTGAAAAGAGCAGCCTGTGATCCATTCCTAAATTGTACTATCTTTCTGCAAGACAATTGCAGATGAATGTCAGCCTTTCCTTTTTGATAGTAGAGAACAATTTAAACTATTATGTTTTATTAGTCTTAATTTAGTATATTCTTAAGTTTTAAATCAAGGTATCCCGTTTCTGTTAGAAACATTTATTTATAAATGTATTAAATGCACAGTTAAATACATATTTACCTTCATAGGAATTTATGAAAGGTTTCTTGTTTAGGAATTGCATTAAAAACATATTTTATGCTGTATGGACCTAAGTAGTCTAATAATTCACATGGTGCTAATGAAATGCCCTTTATCATTTTAGCATTTTAAAATCTTAATTTATGTATATTAATTAGTATAATTTGGTTATAGTAAAATCATTTTATTATAGTACATTTTTTATTACCTTATAATTAATATACATTTTCTGTGGCTAAGTCTGAGTTGAAGGTTTAGTCTACCGACTCCACAGCTCCGGTAGCAGTAGTTCCCAAATCCCGCTCCCATTGTACTGGTTTACACGGCCCCTACTATGTCGACTAACAACATTGAGTAGAAATGACGAGTTTTGTGCAAATCCTTATGTTTTTGTTAAAGCTTCAACCAAGAAGGAAAGCCCATCAAAAAGAAAGAAATTGGCAAAAAACCAGGAATTGATCACATTGGACAACAAAGTGGTATTTGATGTTAAAGAAAAGGCAGAAGTAAATGATAAAACAACTGAGAAAAATGAAGAGGGTAAGGAAAAAGAAGATGAGGATAGATCCCCTCTATCAAAGAAAGGTGACAATGTAAAAGAAAAGAAGACTGCTGAACTAAAGGAATACATAGAAGCCCAAGAAGAAGACTTGATTGATCATGTAGAATCAATAGTGGTGGACGAATTAGTCAGGTGAGCTCAGCAAAAACATGTATACTTTGTAGAACTTTTGTTTAATATTCGTAATATAAGCATAGCTCACTAACATGGTGGGACTGCCAGACCAATGCCACAAACCAAATATCACATAAAAGTGAATCACACCCTTTTTTCCTAAAAATATATTTATACTTTTATTTTAATTCATTTGCGGTACTTGACACGCACTTTCTGAACCCGCTAATTAAATCAGCACACATCTTAAAAACGAACTTAAATCCAGATCAGACACAACACCCAACTCCCGACCATTAATTTATCAATGTGAAAGGGTAAACCAAAATTTGACAATGATTCATTTTTTGGTCATTCGAAAAATCTAACCGGGACCCTTAGCTCATGAGACAGACACTACCGACTAAACTAAGGTGTCAGACTTTATACTATAATTAATTATTAAGGGTGCAACAACGCGAGGCCTAAAAATATGCAAAAAAATGCTACATTATTATATTGCTAACCTGAAAAGCTCTGTAAACCCCCTCAAGCGCAAGCAAGCACTAATTGAAAATTGCTCTTTAAGGGGGGGGGGAAGGGGACATAAGAAAAGGCCAGCAATTTTGCAGTTTTTACAGCCACACATCTTCTTTGGCCAAAATATATGAAATATTGCTCCAGAAGCAACGTTTAGTTTAATTTCCTTCATATGGTGATATCAACATTTGAATATCTGTCGAGGATGTCTGGGAATTTCATTACAACTTTTTATGTTCATTTAGAAAGTATCTCATTTAATGCCACTATGACAGATATGACGGGAGGAAGGGGTGACGATAGAAGGATGGGACATACTTTTTAGTCGGGAACTTTAGGGAAAGTTCATTGGTCAAGTTGAGTAGACACCATGTATATTTTTAAAGGAAATACTAACTTTTTTTGTTGATTTTTAACTAAAAACAATAACATGCTGTCATTTGCTTTAGTAGCAATAGCACCCTGTACCACCTATGCCTACTTCCATACCCTAGTGTTTAGGTTGCTGTCACCAAGTATGTTAGTTGACAGTCCTACCTGGAGGTTCTGACATTAGTGATATTGTCTCCAGATTTAAGGTTAAATAAGTCCAGTTAGATATAATAAAGTATTAGTATCCTCACAACACTCCACCCTCTTTCTTTTCAATCCCCACCCAAACTCAGGTGTGAATAACACTGTAATTGTATTTGTTCAGCTCTGCAGTAATGCCGCCAGGGGAGGATATTACCTCATCAGAACCAGCTGTCAAAGTTAAAAAGATCAAAAAGAAGAAACCCATTAAAACAGAATCGGAGTTGTCCATTTCTGAAACAACTCCAGAACTTTCATTACCATCTGAAGGTAAGGAATGACACTGCTATCATTAAATAAAATACACTTATTTCTGGATACCATCTCACTTTAGATTTTGTATTCTCCATAGTATACAAATATTAATGTAATTTAATGTTCTGTTTTTCATTCCAACTTTGATTTCATTTAACTCTATTGAGGATACTTAAATACCGTGGTAAAAACAAAATCAACAAATAGTTCATTGATAAAATTTGAACCCTATGGCAGTTTCATAATACAGAAATTACATTTTGCAGTTTCAAAACAAAGTTAAAGAAGAAAAAAGTTAATTCAACTCTAGTAAATCAATAACATATTAAATTAACATTAAATACAACATTGATAATATGTCATTAATTGCTACTAAACATATATTTTTTTAATACAGTCCATTTTGCTGTAAGGACACTAGTTCTTCTTCTATTATTATTATTAGCACCGCGTCCTACTACCCGTTCGGGTTATACACATAGTTCTTCTACATGTTCTGGTGTGAGAGCCTCTCTGTTGCTGGTATTCCCAGATGTGTTCCCACCTTGCATATATCTGGAAATAAGCATTACCCTTTTCCTTCCACCAAGTCAGAGGGTCCTTTGTTCTGCCTAGCAGCAGCATGTTCAAATAGTCCCTGACTTGTGTTGAGTCAAACGAGGATTCAGTAGGAGCAACTACTAATTCATCATAGGCATGCCAGAGGGAATTGTTTTTCTTCAGATGCATCTATAACAAATATATCAAATTAATGGAATCATACAACATGGTGAGACCCCAAGGTACTCCAGTTGGGATTGAACTCTTTCTTGTGTGAATTGGTAGTACTTAGCAATACATTGACACCGCTGGTCATAAAAAATACATTTAACACAATAGGTTCTAGGTTTTGTGTTTGCAGCCCAAATTATTATGTTAAAGCTTCTACCCCTTGGAAAAAAGAGTTGTAAAAATAAAAAAAATGCACGAATATGTTCTTAAAGAAGTAGAACAAACATTACTGTACCACCAAGCTTTTAATTATGATTTCTCATGAATGGCAAACTAATCTCACTCGAATCAGACTTTGTGACAAAGTTTAAATAATGATGGCCTATCTGATGTTGACATCTGTTCTACCTTTGTCTTCAAGCGCTCTATTGCTAAAAAATGCTTTTAAATCTTGGGTCGTCTAACAAAGCAGTAAAATAAGGCTCACTATGTTGATAAACGGTAAACCTAGCCTTAAGAGCAAGAAGAAGGGCCTTGGATACCGTTATGCCTGAACCTGCCTTTCCAGCGTTGTTTTCATAATGTTGCTTTAAACATGCATCATTGAATAAATGACTGAGATTACCATTGATGGTAACGGGATCCTATCTACACATATTTCTACAGTAGCTTCACGGAAAGGTCTCACTTATTTTTTTATCACTATGCATATGTCTGAATTTTTCCCTGCATCAGACAAAGCCAACTGCAAGGTGTGAGCAAAACACTGCAGTTGAGTGATTTCCACTTGACACAAAGACATAACTATCTTAATGTTTTGTCCATTATTGATCACAGAATAAGTAGGCACTTTGGCATCCCACTTGGTCAAAATGTCATTGACTTTGTCACAAATTGCCCTACCTGTGTGACCTCCAGGGAAATGGTAGCACCCTAAGACAATACCGTTTCATTTCCAGCTCATAAATGAAAGAGTCATTGCTTTATAATGCTCAAACAACATTGAAGCAAAATTGCCGTGTGAAATAGCTTCAGACACGGTCAATTTCACTTTGATGTATAAATTTGGAATTATTTTTATGGTAAAAGTAGTTCGAGAAGGCACTTTTTAAAGGGGTTTTGCTGCATTTAGAATCTCATTTTAGTTTGTGATTCTCCACAATGTACTTTCCACAATCCATTCACTAATTATTTGTTATAGTCACAGCATTGTTATGATTTGGAGGCCATTTAAATGATTTTGAAATTTGTAATTGTTTTTGACCTGGGCCACCTACTTGTACATTAGCATGTAGTCGTTTCTTCTGGGCCTCTTCTTGCGGGCTTTTTAAATCTCGCTTTAGCATTGGGTGTTGAGAAAGGTGCCTCAACCACCCTGAAGTATTACAATGATTAGTTTTTAAAAATTTTCCACAATTTATACATTTCGTAGACACATTTATCTCATCTTTTTTCAAAATATTCTCACACTCTTAGCCTTATTGACTTAACTCCCGGCGCAGCTATAATGGAAACTATGCAAAGATGAAAGTGAAAGTAGCTTTGTTTGCGCTCACATAAAATGTTTTCTTCTTATTGTAGACTAAAACAAAATACCCTCTTCAAATATAGATTTAATCAAATAAAGCAATCTATTTAATACAGTTGGAACAAACTATAGTTTGAAATTAAGTTTTGGACTCAATTTTCTTTTTTATAAAATAAGATGTTCTAAGCTTATTAAAATCATAATAGTTTCTAAAATTAATTTGAAATTATGTTTTTCATGGTTGGCCGCTTTTAACAGCCTTGATTTAAAAACATGAACACGTAACCACAAACAAAGAAAAATAAATATTTTTTCTATGTTCTTTACACAATTACATAGTTTTACAATAGTAGAATTCAATAAAATGATTAAAAAATACTCGGGGAAAAGGATGTATTTTGATTGAGTGAAGATAGGATTTTTTTAATTCATTATCACATTATCACTTTGAGAAACTCTATATTTTAGTAACAACTGATTCACCATCATGAAAATAAGAACAATTGTCTGGTTATGTGTAAACAAACTTTCGAGATTTACTTTATTACCAGCAATTAAAATACTTAACTTTATGTAGTGCTTTTTGCTATATCCCTTGAAATACATGCTTCTAATGTTATTTTATTCAATAACTGCACATTGTTCATGTAATAGCTGGAACATTATAGAGCCTAGGCCTACTTTGTGCAAATAACCTTATGTAACCATGAATGTGGCTTTTATTAAGGTTTTTAGCACCATGTCCTACTACCTGTTCGGGTCATACACAGTGAACCAAGTTACTTAATTCTGAAAATTATGACACCTTGACACGAGAATCGAACCTTCGACTCGGTAGTTGACTTATTGCTGCCACTTGTACAATTATTATAATTGTAAGAGATCGCATATACCGAGACGAAGGTGGCTGTGTTATCTGATAGCTTGTGATCTTAATAAATCACACATTTGTAGTCAACTATTTCCGCACGTCTCCTAGACTCTGCCTTAAAATATGAGTGAAAAATGACTCTGGGCATGGGATGATTTCCTGGATAGCTCAGTGTTTAGAGCATTGGCGTACTAAGCCAAAGGTCCCGGGTTCGGTTTCCGTGTCCAGGTGTAATATTTCAATTTTCAGAATATGATATCTAGATGCGAGTAAATTCTCACTAAACCATATATAATAGCTTTGGCTATTTTATTCTAAAGTTACTTAAGGTAAAAATTATTACTGAGACAAGACTAAAAGTGAATATTTTGTGTATGGAGACACTTATATTCAATTTTTAAATTTGGCCTTGCTATTATTATAAAAATGCTCATTTCTCCCCCAAAAAAATCTGAGAAAAGTAAATATCTCCCGAGTTTCGAGAACATCCTGTAATGTAACTGACTTGCCCCTGAAAAGTATGTGAAAGCATTGACAATAATATTGTCTTAATTTTATAAGCATATTCTATTTCATTTAAATTATGTAGTATATTAAATGGTGCTTAAAGCACTTCTTCTTCTAAGAAGGCAAAAGCCACTGATCAGTGACGTCGCGCACGTGACATTAGTCAAGTCAGGTTGACAATATATATATTTCAAATAATAACTTCCTCTTCTCGAAGGTTCGAAGAGAGATTTTAAAATGTAACTTGAGTCATTTTCCAGCTCTAGAACCTCCCAGTAAAACAGAGATGTTTTTGTCTTATATTTTGTTTTTCTAAACTAAACCTTCTCGAAGCTTCCATGAGCAATGGATATATACGAAGGATGGTGCAATGTAAGGGCAGTTGGTGTCCAGTACCGCTCAGAACTCACTAGGCACTTGGGCACTTGGCGTCCAGCAACACCTGTCCGCGCTCATACAATAGGACGCGTATATATTTCAACGACATGATCTATTTTCTCATTAAATAAACAGAGATTCAGAAATAAAAAACATGTCAAAATAATAAGTGTGTATTAATTATAATTCTTTAATTGGCGCTCGATCACGGGCTATAAATACCAATTAACTCACATCAAAAAACTGGACCGATTTAATTCGTGCTCGACCACGGGGCAATTACCAGCTAATTAAACGGTGTAACTTCAATCGACGCTCAACGCGCCGAACCAGAACACTTCAATTGGCGCCCATCGCGGTAGAGTAATATTCCAGGACATCACAATTGACGCACTACGTAGGGACCCGTAATTCCAGAACGTCACAATCCATTTTCCCAAATTTTTTCCCAAGGTTTTGGGATCCCGCCCAAGCTTAGTTTTACATTATTAATATTCTATGGTTACACTACTAATTATAAGGGGAAGTCAATAAATAAATCACAAATGGTTCTAAAACATGAGATGACTTGAATTTTTATATTTTTTATATATTTACACTTATCTTTATTTCTCGACATAATCTCCACCAATATTGATACCATGCTCAACGCCTAGAACCCGCAGCATAGGAGTCTTTGGTCTATTTTATCAGCCACATTCGCACCTCATCTTCAACCTCTTGGTCATTAGTGAAACGTTACCACCAAGGTGTTTTTTAGCTAACCAAACAGGTGAAAATTGTTAAGGGCCAAGTCAGGGGTGTAAGGTGGATGTTCAAGAAGCTTCCAGCATTGTTTTTCATTTCTCTCCTTGGTTAGTCGAGCTGTATCTGGTCTGACATTGTCTTGATTAAGTAGCACTCCTCTTGTCAGTTGGTGTGGACTTTTTTTAAAAAATGAAAAAATTGCAGACCGAAGCTCTGACAGAACTTGACAGTATCACACAGTATTTACATTTTCATCTTGTTATGATACCTTTTTCTTTTCTTGTTTGAACTTATTTTGGCCGTTAAAATATTGAAAGTATAGGGTATAATGAATGATTAATGTTATTTGTAACAACACACATTTTTATTAATTAAATTATCATCTGATTACAACTTTAATGCTTAATAAAATAGTGAAGTCCCCCCATCATTATTGTACCCGAGCGTCACACAGTTCACCTGAGTCCTCCCGTAATTTAGAAAACGAATGCCAGATTTGCTCGGCCCAACCCTACTTAATACCTCGGTTGGACCGCTATTTACTGGTCATTACAGTCCTACCCTTCTTTACCATGTTTGAATTTGCACCAATGGAAACATGGCAAATTCAAACTGTTAAGAAGGTACTCAAAGTGTTTTTGTTTCCCCTTCCTGACGGTTAGGCCGCCGACTCATTTCCTCATCTGGTGGACCCCCCTTCCCCCCAGGAAAGGGAGAGACATCAACTGTCGTTTCCTATTTTTTGAACTTATAAATAATTTGTCCTTATCAATCTCTCTTCTTAAAATGGGCTAACAGTACTCCCGACCCCATGAGAATCCCAAAACACTGTAGCGTTACCTTCTCTGCTGATAGTGTTTTTGATTGGAAGTGAATTGGGCCATTTCCATTCCATTGAAGTATGATTTGATTTGATAGTGATAAACCACTGGTACATCCCCTGCTAAGCAAATAGATCTTTCTCCTGAAACAAGCCGAGAGTAAAAGAAAAATGTATGAATGAATTATTATTTTTACAAAACTTTTATAATATATATATCATAGTAATGACTGACCCAGGCCACAAGCTGGAAACAGTCCCTGTCTGTTAATTTAGCATTGTGAAAGGAGAAACCCACATTTCAACAGTGATAGATTTTTCGGCCATGACAGGGATCAAAGTCAGGACCCTTGGCTCAGTAGACAGACACACGTCGGACAGGAAATTATCTAATTAAAGTATTTATCAAGCACTAAAGACAACATATTATTATAACTTTGTTTCATTGTCCATAGACTGCACCTTATTTGACAGCTAGAAATGATAATAAATCTACTCTAATGTCATCATATTATGATCTTTCACTCTTGACATTTATTATTATTGAATTTTTTTTTTTTTTCATGAATGTCTGCTCTTACTATTAAAGTTGAACTGTATTTGTGGAACAGATTATAATGGATTTAGCGGAGTTAATTTGTTAATATTAAACTCGTTTGATTTATTGATTTTGATTTACTTTCTAATGATTATTTTTTTATAACTGTGAAAAATTTCAACTTTTAAATTATGAGTCTTTACATTTTATACATCCTATAGCCCAAAAAATAGTTATTTCTGTCCTCGGGGGTATTTTGAATTTGATTGAAGCCCATCATATAAATAACAGTTTAATGTTAATTTTAGAAAATTTACATAACGATTTTGTTTAAAACGGATATCTGGAAAGTCTTTCCAAGATGATATAATAAAGATCATTTGAGGTTAGATTACTGATTACTTATTTTTGGAAACCAAGTCTTTAACTATAACAGACTATTTGAAAAAGCAAATATGATTGGGTCATTTTTTGTGGTCTCAATGTGAACCACTGGTGTAATGTATCAATGTCTCAACTCTCGATTGGGTGTACTTAAGGTAGTTTTATACTCTCCTGCCACACAAATGTGGATACACTTCCTTTAAATTCAACCTTCCTCACTCTTAACACATTAACATAAATAGTACAAGCACTTATCACAATTATTTGACAAACCAGATGAATTGATATTTCATAAAAGTTAGAGAGAATTTAAAGATGTGTTGGTTTCAGACAAGTCGGAGCCTCCGGCCGCGACCTTGCTCAAAGAGGAGAGTACTCGGGAACAGGCATCAGGAGTTATTGTTTTCGATGAACTTGGAGGTAAATATCATTTCACGAGTAAACTTATACACACTTGCACTTATTTAAAGAAACTAAGGTTCACATTTGAAAGTATTGGGTAAAATTAAGATGAGCTTTGTGAAAAAGTGGATTCAATCCATCTTAACCTATTCCCTGGCGCATGTTTAGCACATCAATCTACACAGGCCTGGCAGCCATTTTCCCATCAGTATAACCCTATCTGAAAAAATATTTTCGATACTCAGCTATTTTATTATTTATTGCTTTATTCATGGTCAGAGTATAGCCTTGAATTGGTAGCCCCAGGTATTAGCTTCAATATGAAGTACTCAGACCGGCTAAAAGTACACTGGTTCATTGGTAGATGGCTAAACGATAACTTATTGCAATGCAAAGAAACATTGACTTGTGCCAGGGAATGTTAAGATAAAGATGTTGTTCAACACCCCCACCAAGAAACGTTTGGACAAAGACGTTCAATGCCTGCAAGGGAATGGTGTTGATACTATCTTTAAAGGATGACTATTGCAGCTCACATATCGGTATATAGTAGTTAGAATTGGTCTATTGATTAACTTGCAAACAATTAATTCAAGATATGATAAAAAATTATTTCGCATATTCATTCATATTTCATAATAGTGTTCAAATTAAAGGTTTCACACTAAATCAAAATACACATCAATCTCAACTAGTCTTGTTTACAAGCTGGAATGTTTCCCACTCTTCTTTTATGCAACTGTGAATACACTTCCTACAAATTATTTCTTCTTCATATTTACCCCATTAGTGTAATTAAAAATATTTGTGTATGGCCTGGACAGGGAATGGAAGAGGGGGGAAAAACTGGTGACTCTTGGAAAATTGACTACTGAACCAACAATACCCCAGATATTCAACTAATATTGGCAAGATTTAGAAACTTTATGTGAACATAGTAATTTAAAAGAGTATGGATCAAACTGTGGAAATGTGGGCTAAGTATGGCTCAAGTCGAAACAACTGAATTGTATCCATTCAGACATTTTCTTGAACAAACACCAAAGTAAAAAGTCTTGTTTGTATCCATTTTCATTATATCCACTAAATCCTGAATTGTATTCATTCTACATGGTCTCCATTCAGACGGTTTTCAAATAAACAACTTGAACAAAAATCCTGATTTGTATCCACTATAATTATTTGCGTTATATCCACAAAATCCTGAATTGTATCCATTTAATTGCGGTGCTACATGTCTGGTAGATGGCAGCAGCAGACCCTCTAATCAACACACTACACCTTTACTAGAGAGCAGAACTAACACTATGTCAATATAAGGAGATAAGTTTTTACTTATTGGTTTTTCTTTTAGAAAAATAATAAAAGGGCACTTTGCAAATGAGTGATTTTTAAAAATAATTATGATTTATTTTAAAATTAGTGCAAGGGGAAGCATCTCATAAAATAAATTAATTTAAGGATAATTTATGGATGTCAGTCTTAGGACTGACAGTATGCATCAGTATTTACCACTAGACTCTACACAGTCTATCTTCGCGCCATTATTTTCATCAGTCCCAGCTCCCGCATGGCTTATAACCAATTAGGGATTGTTTTATTTGTAAAACCTATTTTTATTCGACTAAGACAACCTAGACACGTGATTTGAACCCGGGACCTTTGGCTTTGAATGCCAATGCTATCGAGGTGCATAAACTTGGCCCTACCCATGAAAGCACTGACAACCAGACCTAACGCAATCAAAAATCGTTAGTGCTTTGTTAGTGCTACATTTCTGTGGAAGTTATAAGCCAAAATTGGTGACCTGGCGGTCTAGGGGTAAGGTGTCGGACTTCTGTGCTGGTGGTCCGGGGTTCAATCCTCGGTCCTGGCACAAATTTATCTGATTACCAAACCCTTCCTTCACCTCTGACAAGACATCTTGTGAATGTGTGGAATGCCAGGTCTCCACCGTGGTTCGGATTCCACGTTAAACTGTAGGTCCTCCATTTCATCTCACAATCACCCTACCATTACACATTAGCATAAGTGCATATAACCCGAACGGGTAGTTAGACGCGGTGCTAATAATAATAATAATAATAATATAAGCCAAAATCATTAGGTGGGGCCAAGTTGTCAACTCGGCTCCACCCACCATCTTGCGGTGTAGCACTAACGACAAAACCTCATGCAATCGTTGGTGCTATGTTAGTGCTGCTCAGTAAAAAAAAATTGTCAGTGCTACATTTTTATTGAAGTTATAAGCCAAAATGTAGCACTGAAGAAATTATTTTGTTTACTGAGCAGCACTAACAATTGCATTAGGTACAGTCGTTAGTGCCATGATGGGTGGGGCCAAGTTTATGCACCTCAATGATGGAGCATTGGCACGCAAAGCCAAAGGTCCCAGGTTCGATTCATGTGTACAGGTTGTCTTAGTTGAATAAAAATATGTTTCAATCAAATAATCCCTAATGGGTTGTAGGCCATGCACGAGCTAGGACTGATGAAAATAATGACACGAAGATGGACCGTGTATGGTCTAGTGGTAAATACTGATGGATACTGTCAGCATACTGCAGAGTGACATCCATAAATTACCCTTAAGTTAATTTATTTTAGGAAATGCTTGTTCATATACCAATTTTAAACTAAATCATAGTTATTTAAAAAAAAATCACTCATCTGTAAAGTATCCTCTTATTATTACAATTCAGGATTTTGTGGATATTATGCAAATAATTATAGTGGATACAAATCAGGATTTTTGTTCAAGTCGTTTATTTGAAAACCGTCTGAATGGAGACCATGTAGAATGAATACAATTCAGGATTTAGTGGATATAATGAAAATGGATGCGAATCAGCTTTTTTTTTGTGGTGTTTTTTCAAGAAAATGTCTGAATGGATACAATTAAGCTTCCCCCCCTCAAGCTATGTAAATGTGGCTTAATTATGGCTCAAGCCATGTAAATTTGGGTTTACTATGACTCAATCCACGATAATGTGGGTTAAACCAATTTTTTGTTTTAATTTACTAAAAGAAATTTAAATATTTGGGTACCATTTACTTTTGTATACTCCTTCAGCAAACACATTTTTCAGATTTATTATGATACTATTTCTGTTTAAGATGTTTGGAAAGATGCCAAAGTTCCCAAGAAAAGTAAGAAAAAAGTTCGCAAAGACCAGTGAATCAAGTAATTTGAATAGAAACAAACAAGAGAATTTGGAACAGTATTGTAAAAGGGTAAAACATACAGAGGTTTGTACAAATTTATTTTTGTACAAGAATTTCCTACCCATTGTTTGAATGGAACCACCCCATCCAAAGTCCTCGCCCACAGTGATCTCACAATGTATTGTGTGCTGCCATTCCAAGCAACGCAGGGGTGACAACATAATGTGCATGTTAGCTTGGGTTCTTAAACTAATTGGTCGTTCGTCCATGATTATTTTATATATATAATTGTCTTTAAGTCCAAGACTTTTCTTTAAATTTGTTTATTTATTTCATTACAGATATTGTACTATAATAATGAATTAAAACAAATTTTGTAGTGTTGTTAAACTATTTTCTGTTTGTAATTTTGAATTTTTACTTTACGAGATGGATATTCAGGGTTATATTCACCTAAGGCAACTATTTTACTATATTTTTCAATTCAAACTAAAATGCATGTTTTTTGTATTTTGTCTTTATTTTATCTTACTATGAAATGATGCAGTCTCTGTCCAAATATCGACTAGTCTAGAAACTGTTAGGCAAATATGAGCAAATTGGATTAGTGCCAAGATGTGAAAAACAACTTACATGTAAGGACATGAATTTACGGCTTTGGCCATGACCAATATTAAAGTGGTGCTTTAGATGTGACCACCTCTGTGATATTTTGGTTCAAATCCTGGTACAGTAAACATCTTAGTTTCTATGGGCTGCAAAAGCATGCAGATAATAAACTATTTTTAGTTTTCTCAACGTGCAGACTTGGTGCTAATAACTCCACTAAACACTGTCAAACAATCTCAAATGTCAATGTTAATTTCACCTAAAACAAACCATAGGGGTCTGCGAAGATTCAATAATATCAATGTCACTGGTCTTTGGCCGTTGCAAATCTTACAATGTGCCTAAAATATATTAATATATTTTTAACATCAATTCCTGTGAGGCAACGTAAAAGCTTATTAATTACTAGCTGAAGTACCAGACATTACCCAGGGTAACTACTCACTGTATGGCGGGGTTAACGCCTGCAATGTTATGCTTCACTTCACTTCAAACAAACAAACAAAAATCTCTTAATTTTATTGCTTCGAACCTGATTTTTAATCAATTTAAAAAAAATTAAATTTCAGTCCTCTGCATGTAGTAGATATCACACATTGCTCATGACAGACAGACAGACAGACTCTCTATTTTTTGTACCATAGATTACTATATTGACCAGAAAATAAGGCACACTTTTTTCCCCCCCAAAACAGCCTTTTTAAAACCTTTGTATAGCCTATTTTGTAGGGGTCTGCGCACTTGGGTTTTTCATTCGAGTCGAGTATTTCTAAAACACATGGTCTTAAATATGAATTACATTCATTTTTATAAAGGGTAAATACTTTTGAAAAAAAGTTAAACAATGGAAATATCTGTTTTTAAATTATAAATAACACTTATAAAATACAATTTAAAAATAAGTACAACACTCAAATAAAAATCTAATAAAAAATAATTTCAATGATTTCAATGCTCATGTCTTTAAGGGCATTAAAATTACACTAACAATTATAAAAAAAAATGAATAATCTCATGATGGTTTGGAAATGCAAAACAAAACAGTGTATAAACACTGTACAGTGATGTAAGGTAAGTGATAGTGAAGGAAGCCAACCTGAAAGGATAGTTAGGTTAGGTCTAGATAGGAACAAACACACTTCTCTCTTCATGTCTTCTTAAACTTTTACACTTCCCACTTCTTCAAACTTCCACAGTTGCACATTAGTTTGAATTTTCGGGAATATTACTTTTTCATTAATGTCTTCATATGAAAAATAAATATTTCTGAAAATTCAAAACATTTTGCAACTGTGGAAGTTTGAGAAAGTGAGAAGTGTATAAGTGTAGAAATAGACGAGAGAAGTGTGTTTGTATCTAGACCTAACCTAACTATTCTTTCAGGTTGGCTTCCTTCACTATCACTTTACATTATTGTAGTGTGTTTCTACAATGTCTTGATAAAAAGTTAGTAAAATTGATATTTTCCCAAAATATGCTTCAGTAACTTAATTTATCCCATAAGAATCATAAACAATTAGAAATTTGAAGTGTTTCTTATTTTATTTATTATTCCTTAGTGTAATCGTGCAGGATCACATCTTCTGTTCCATTTCCATTCCTCTCTACGCAGTTGCACATGCGTGTTCGGGCTCTCATTAGACATTATTTTATTGAGAAATCTACTTCATTACAATCTTTAATTCTCATAAAAGTTTATGCTGATACTTTAAAATTAAAAATATGACTAAAATAATATTTCTAGCAAACAATATGATATAGTAAATTCTTTTAAAAAATAAATGTGTTAAGTTTGGTAACATATGTATTGCAATAAATAAGATCAACATTGATTTTAGACAAGTTAACCAACATAAATAGTAACTAAACAAGAGCTACTTTTGTAGCTAAACGTATTAATTCATACAAGATTTAAATATCTAAGTTTGAAAACATTAAATATAATAATATATTCTTGATATTACATTTTTAATTTAACATAAATTATTATTTTAGAAAAGGACCAGGTAAAAATAGTAAAAGGAATCATTCATTTAATTAGTAATTTACTTAGCTATTTTTATTTTCATTGCTTTGTCATGGCAATACAAGTGAACAACGTGAATCAAGTATAATTCAAAATGAACGACAGTATTGAATAAATTTACTGGTTGAAAGTGATTTTAAAGCTCATTCACGTTATTAATGTGAAAATTGAAATTCATTTCTAAAAATTTGTTAAGTAACTGAATGATTTATAAGTGGAAATGCTGATACTATCTCACTTAAATAGCCTATGAGTATTATTGCATTTTACAAATTGAATATTAAGTATATCAAGTGAAAGCTCGAAAATGATGAGCCTATAAAACTTTCGATCTCGATCTTAAAGGACAAGCTCAACTCGAAGCTCGAAATCTGAGTACTCCAACCAAAGTTTCAATCCTGAGCTTAAGCGACAAGCTCGGCTCGGAACACGAGTACTCGCAGAGCCCTACTTTTTGGCACGTTTGGATAGTAAGTAATACATCTGTTAACTTTGAGGACTGAAGGTATATATTGAAATAGTTACTAATTACCATGACAAATGGTGCTCTTTACCCCATGAAGTTGTTTAACTAAGAGGAGTATGTTCCAAAACTGTTTTTTAGCATCATAACTTTAGCAAATTTAACTAGAATACTATTCGATTCAATAATTATTAAAAATTTGCGAAAAATATTTGCTTCGATCTGAGATTTGATTCAAACTCAAAAAACCTTCTTCACAGGTTTCTACAAACTATCAGTGGGGCTAATTTTTTATTTTAAGACTAATTTTAAAATAGTAATTAATAGTTTTAAAAGCTGTATACATTTCAATTCATATCCCAAATGACGATTATTTAATTTTAAACCTGGCACATTCTTTGTTTTTAAACTTGTCTGTATCTGTACGCCATTTTCTCAAGTCTGCCTCCATTCATTAACATGGCCATACAACACTGTATGATGTGTGCACCACTTTTCTTACTCTCGAATGTATTGATTTATTTATTGATGTATTGATTGAAGGTATTTGAGAAGTTTGGTCATCCAAGCTTTTGGAAACTAATAATTATCAGTAGAAAATACATAATACAGATTATATGCTGTCTAAAAAAATATTGTCAGTAAAAGCTAATGTGTTTTTTGATCTCACACTTCCCTCTTAAACTTGGCTTGGATCAATTATAATCCTTGGTGATCAAAGGTAAAAATATGCATTGGTGCAGTTGGTTTCAATTTATGTAGCTGTGTCTTTTTAACATATACAATACTTCAAATAAACATCAATTTGGATACAAAATGGGGGTTTCTTAATTGTGTTGATGGGAAAATTATTAAACACAACCCATTAAGTGTGACGTCCCAACATGTTTTTTGACTTTTGAGTTACTTAAATCTCTTGCGCTTTCCACTTAGACAAGTGGTTCCCAACCTTTTTCAACCTTGGTGGATAGTCAAATTCCCATACCCCTCAACCTCTGGGTGGAGGGTGGAGAGGAGAATCGGGTGGAGGGTATAGAAGAGAACTGGGTGGAGGGTGGAGAGGAGAACCGGGCGGAGGGTGGAGAGGAGAACTGTGTGTAGGGTAGAGAGGAGAACTGGGTGGAGGGTGGAGAGGAAAACTGTGTGTAGGGTAGAGAAGAGAACCGGGTGGAGGGTATAGAAGAGAACCTGGTGGAGGGTGGAGAGGAGAACCGGGCGGAGGGTGGAGAGGAGAACGGGGTGGAGGGTAGAGAAGAGAACTGTGTGTTGGTAGAGAGGAGAACTGTGTGGAGGGTGGAGAGGAGAACTGTGTGGAAGGTAGAGAGGAGAACTGGGTGGAGGGTGGAGAGAACTGTGTGTAGGGTAGAGAGGAGAACGGGGTGGAGGATTGAGAGGAGAACTGGGTGGAGGGTGGAGAGGAGAACTGTGAGGAGGGTGGAGAGTGGAGAGGAGAACTGTGTGGAGGGTGGAGAGGAGAACTAGGTGGAGGGTGGAGAGGAGAACTGTGTGTAGGGTAGAGAAGAGAACTGGGTGGAAGGTGGAGAGGAGAACTGTGTGTAGGGTAGAGAAGAGAACTGGGTGGAGGGTAGAGAGGAGAACTGGGTGGAAGGTGGAGAGGAGAACCGGGCGGAGGGTGGAGAGGAGAACTGTGTGTAGGGTAGAGAGGAGAACCGGGCGAAGGGTGGAGAGGAGAACTGGGTGGAGGGTGGAGAGGAGAACCGGGCGGAGGGTAGAGAGGAGAACGGGGCGGAGGGTAGAGAGGAGAACTGGGTGGAGGATAGAGAGGAGAACGGGGCGGAGGGTAGAGAGGAGAACCGGGCGGAGAGTGGAGAGGAGAACCGGGCGGAGGGTGGAGAGGAGAACCGGGCAGAGGGTAGAGAGGAGAACTGGGTGGAGGGTGGAGAGGAGAACCGGGCGGAGGGTGGAGAGGAGAACCGGGCAGAGGGTAGAGAGGAGAACCGGGCGGAGGGTGGAGTGGCTTGTGAACTTGAAAATAAACTAGTCCATGTACATTTTTTGCTGGTCACCCAATTTATTACAACTGTTAGGCAGTGTTGCCAACAATGCAAGAAATAATTATCGTAATTACCTTGAACAAGTGATTTAAATAATAAATATCTTCAATTCTTATATGATTTTAACCTATTTCCTTTCTTTTATTGTTCACGGTCCTCTCCCCATTCCAGGTTGGGAACTGCTAACTGAGACAAAACTGATAGATATATAATTTAAAGTAAATACAGATAAATAAATACACAAACTATTGATTTAAAAGGTTTGTGAATGGCACATTAAATATATTATACCTAAACATTATGATGGGCTAGTTCCAAAATTATACCAATCCTATTATTTTAATCTACAATTTTATTGTTTTAATTTTCCTGTAATATGGGTGGGTACAAAAATTCATCTTGTGGCTTAGCAACAAGCATAAAAGGTCCAAATAATGTGTTTATAAAATTATTGTGGATTCACACATTGGCCAGAAAACAAGAACTAAACTTGAATTGCTCTAAATCAATTATGAGTTATCTGTGCTATCTATCCACTTGGTGTGAGTTGAAATAGTATCAGCCTTGTCTTGTCTTTCAATAATTTGAAACAACTCGTTAAGGCCCTTGGCTCTGCCAAGTGAAAGTCTGAAACCTCTTTTGTGGGAGGGTGAAAGGCATGGCGTGGCTTTACAACCGACCAACGTATCCTTCCACGCCAACAAGGACAGATGGATCACGGAAACAGTTACTGGATAGGTCATACGTTTGGAAATATCAGTTTTCTCGAGATTGAGGTAAATTTTTATGTTATTTTCAACACCCCTTTCTCTATGAGGATGTATCAATGTTTATTAACTGTTACATTTTCTTATTTTTTGTTATGCAGCCGGCAGTTAACCTTGTAGGTCCTCCATTTCATCTCACAATCACCCTTCCATTACACATTAGCATAAGTGTGTATAACCCGAACGAGTAGTAAGATGGGTAATAATAATAATAATAATAATAACAATAACTTGCTTCTTTTCTGAACAAACCGTTTCTGAAAAGAAAATGGTAAAACAATAAAAATTCTTGAAGATAACCGTTTGTTCCCATGGCTTTGCATCTCCACACCAAATGAAAAGGCCCAACCACCTTAAATAGAATGAATATCATGTGTTAATGTGTCAACTTTCATAATGGAAACAAAAACAGTCATTAAAAACCCCAATAGTTACAATAAACTAAACGATTGTTTATTTGGACATAACTAGTTTTTGTTGCAAAGCACCATGGCTCAAAACACATTTCTTGGATTGTGTGACTTTCTTCTGGAAAAATCTGCTCTTTATTATATGAGCATGTGAATAAAGCTTCAAAAAATGTTTTTTCCATCTATATTTATATTAAATATATATACGTATTTTTGCAGATACTAGAATTTTTTTTAAACTTATTTAAACAAATAGTGATTGGCTTTGAAATGAAAAATAGAGCTACTGAAGGACCAAACTGCCCCTTCTCTACTACATTTCATCTCTATCTGCCTGTCACAGAACTGATATTAAGTCACTTTGTCATTTGTTTGGGGAAAAGTCACTTTATTACGTTCCTGGTTATCTTAGAAACACAATTAAGTATCAACCAGTTATTGTAGTGTTCTTCTTTCTTCACTAAACAAACAATAATTAATCTCATATTCTGAAATTGAAAAATGACACCTGGACACGAGAATCGAACCTGGGACTTTTGGCTTAGTACATCACTGCTCTTACCACTAAGCTATCCAGGAATTGTCCCGTACCCAGGGTCATTCTTCAATAATATTTTAAGGCAGAGTCTATGATGGACGTGTGGAAATCATCGGCTACAAATGTCTGATTTTATTAAGATCACGAGCTATCAGACAACACAGCCATCTTCGAATCGGTAGTTGGCCTAATGCTGCCACTTGTACAATCATATAATTGTAAGGGATCGCATATAACGAGTCGAGGGTGGCTGCGTTATCAGCAATTAACCTATAAGTTAATACATTGCAAACAACGTGTTTGACAATAAAATTGTAAACTGAAAATAACAAGTAAAGTCTATGAAATATTATTTTTTAATAAAATTTATAACTAATAAATACCCACATTTGTTGTCACATGTTCCAATGCGTCATTCACATTCCTTATTCTATGTATAGCTCAAATGGTGAGTGAGAAGCTAAGGGAAAAAAATACCAATTTAGTGGATTTTTTTAACACCGTGTCTTACTACCCGTTCGGGCTATACGCTAATTTTGTGGATTAAAATGATCATTAGTAAAGCATCAATTTTCTAAGTTGGTCTTTTGGGTTAACCAGTTGGCTGTCGATTATTTTGTCCGCATATTCATGGGTTCAACCAGTTGGTACAAGTCGTGTCCTTGTGTAACAAGGCCCCGGGACATCAAACAATAGTAGATTATGAACCAGTGGTAACAAGGCTCCGGGATATCAAATGATGGCATATTATGAACCACTAGTAACAAGGGCTTGGGACATAAAACGGTAGAATATTATGAACCAGTGGTAACCAGGCCTCGGGATATCAAATAATGGAATATTTTCATCCACTCGTAACCAGGTCCTGGGGCATGAAACAATAGAATATTATGAACCCCTGGTAATCAGGTCCCAGGATATCAAATAATGAAATATTTTCAACCACTGGTAACCAGGTCCTGGGGCATGAAACAAGAGAATATTATGAACCACTGGTAATCAGGCCCCGGAACAACAAACAACAGTGGGTTCTGAGTTGAAGCTGTAATTCAAACTAAGATTCTTAGTGGATAAGTTGAATGTATGATTTAGACTCTGATTTTAATATGAAGATTATTATTTGACAACTAGAAATGGGTTCACTAATTCATACGTCAAATGATGTGATCTACAGCGGTACCTTTGATAAAGGCCTACACTATAATATTTACATAAGTTATAGTCTGAACTGACTAAACTGACTATACTTTTATATCGTCAGTACGCGTGGATATAATATGAGCAAGGGATGAATCCTGGATAGCTCAGTGCTAGAGCATTGATGAGCTAAGATCCAACGATCAATTTTATTCTAGTGTCCAGGTGTCATTTTTTTAACAAATTTAAATAAATTAAATTGTACTCTCCACCATACGAAGATTCCCATGATTAAAATTATTTGCAGCTTGTGTGTTGATATTCATTAGTAATTATTTAAGGAAGCCATTATTCAAACAAAAACTTGTTGTGGTGAATTTAAATGTATGATATAGTTCCTTACCAACTCCAAGTAGGGAGCTACAGTGCTTTTAGCAAATGAGATATACGCCACATATATATCTCCTACGTTTGTTATGAGTTTATTATGTACCCAAGGCCATAGCCAGCCAATAATTGGGGGGAGGGGGGTTGGTGGACACATCCCCCAATTGCCGGAAGCTAGGATTAAAAAAAACTGTTCTAGAAGCTATCTGAAGTTTTTTTGGCAACATAACCTCCTAATTGCCATAGGCTAGGACAAATTCTAAATATTAAACACCTCTAGAAGCCATCTGAAGGTTTTTTTTTGTGACATAACCCCATAGCTGCCAAAGGCTAGGAAACATTAGCAATAATAAACATCTCTAGAAGCTCTCTGAAGTGCTTTTTATGCTTACACAGTTCCCTAATTTGTACTTTTATCTTAATTTTGATATTGTTTGAAACATAAATAAAGCCACATATATTTTGTTAATAAAATTTCGGGGAGGGTTTGAGACCCCAAACCCTCTCCACCCCCCGCCCCCTCCCTCCGTCTATGGCCTTCTACGTACCTGAAAACATTGTAGATCAAATCTTTCATTGTTTTAAGCTTTTATCGATTCTTGTTAGATTTCACCTTTTTATTTCGTTTTATTGGTTTTGATACACGTTGCTTTTTTAGGGTTAAACTTAGCCATGTTCAATAAACATGATGCAAGATTTTTTTTTAGAAAATGCCTAAAGAAATGCAGTACTCATGTAACATTAGATTTATTTTCAGAACTTTTTAAGATCCTTTTAATGTTCAATTTACATCCAGTAATAAAAGTGAAACTCATATATTTTTATACATTCATGAGGTTAATTGTAATATTCAGATAAACAATAGGTTTAAAATCAATATGCGTTTTGATGTACCAAGAGATAAGTTCCTTTTGACACTTTGAGTTTAAGAATAAAATAAAAATAACACAGTAAAATACTATTCAAGTGCCAAATTAGTAGAGGAAGGAAAAAGAGACAAAATAAATGTTACAACTCGTCACTCAGGTAGTGCTAAAAAAAAGCACTTAAGGATGAGTCATTAAACGAAGACCGGGTTAACCCGATCCTTCCTTGGTCGGCTAGTCTGTGTTATTGTTAGGTACAGTCAAAGCAAGAAGTTTCAGGAAATGGTCATAACAAATTTACGTTTGCATTGAACAATGTGGTGTAAATTATAAAATAAACAGAGTTTGACTAATAAACCAAACAAATTTGAAATAATGACATTATGTACTACAAAATGGTAAAAAATCAAACTATCGGGGTATAAAACGAAAAGTACTTGTATAAGATCAAAAATTATGTGATTTTACAACTATTAAATATCTTATAAATTAAAAACTAATTTGATTTTAAAATATTGTAAGTACTTCATTGCATACACTCTATATACATGACTAGCAAGAATAAATGTAATCCCCATACATTAACTACTTTATCTTAAAATAAGTACGCAAAATGGATAAAATAGTAAGTTTGACTACTTATAACTCGATAACTGTAATGATTTGAAATCATTGAATAAATATTTAGAGCTTATATTTATACACTTATTAAAATAATGCAATAAAATTTTGATGGTTAATTTTTCCCAATATGGAGATTGTTAATTCGAAGGTAAAGCAGAGATTTGGATTTGGTCCAACTCTCAAACATGACCGACAAGCCCACCATGATTATTATCAACGTTAAGTTAAATCTCAGTCATAATATGCTTTCAGACACTCATATAAGCTAATATTTTAGGCAATTTTCTTACTTTGGTTTGTGTCTTGAAGTGTTATTGGGCCTACTTAGAACTGGTAATGGCTGTTATAGTCCAATCTCGCAACATTGTCTCTGTCCAGTCTAAGCACTGTACATCTATTACTCTTATTTGGTCCGTCCTTTATTAAAATTATGTACTTCAACAATGAAAGGTGGTTTTCATTAAAGAGTTATATATTATTTTAATTAACAATGCTGAATAAGAAAGTATTTGGTTATTTTATTGGTTGCTTGGTTTGTTAGGCCTAGTTTTTTAAACTATCAAAAGTGAAGAACTTCATTAGAAACTGATTCTGACAGCTCTAGGCTTGTATAATTCACAAGCATACAAAACTAAGCTATGTTTATTTTGGAAATATCTCAACAACAGTTTATTGTATATAGTCTACTTTTGAATACAAATATACCTAGTGTATTATTGTATCCTCCAGGGCATAGTGAACCACCCAAAGATAATAGTTAATGATATATATCTTGCTGTCAACACATACTTTAATGAATAAATATACAATTATGTGAAAAAGTACTTTCATTTTTATGTTCACAGTTTTATTGAAATATAGATAGCCGTGATATCTTAATTCTAGCTATCATAATTTTGTATTGTTTGAATGTTTTGATTTATCTGTGATTATTGTTCTGTCCATGTTTATGTAAACAAAATATATTTTATTTACAAGCGAGTATTCCTTCCTAATCATCTTGTCACCAATTTTCTATGGCTGATTGTAACTATTTATGATTCTGTTCTTGTGAAGAGAATTAAATTGTTTTAAAATTTGAAAAAACAAAAAGCCAAGAATGTAAAATGACATCGACATTTAAAAATGTTGATTGCATTTTTAACATCCCTATCATACTTGAGCATTTATTGCAATTTATGGTGAAAAAACATATTTACACAACTTGTTTATGGTTTTCTTTAAAAAACCTGTTCACTATTTGATGGTTATTGAAATGGTTGCTCTCTGCAATATAACTATACCTTCAAACAATGGATCTCCCTGCTTGATTGCTAACATAACTTTATCATAATAAATGTCACTATACATATACATTATTTATTTAGCTCTGGAAATAAGTTGAAGCGGTTTACAACACTGCAACTAATAAGATATCATTGATGCAGTGTGATTGGCCCAATGCTAGATTGAATTGTAAATGGGATGTGATACTCTCTAAGAATTATGTTAATCATCTAAATTGTGGTATCAACAATGGAACTTGGTAATATTATGTGTTGAGCAGACACACACTTATTTTGGTGTCTGAAATATTGGTTCTGATTTTCTAAAACAATATTTGAAAATTGAAAAACAGTAAAAGAAAAATATATAAAAACATAATGTGGATATAAATAATTATATTGCATGGTTGGCACTTCATTTTAGGGTCTTATTAGTTTTATTTTATACAAATATCAACTTAGACCTCTTGGCCTCTCTCTTGACCTCATCTTTATTGGACTCAAAATATGTTTTAAATTAAGTTATGCTATCTTTAATATATCCTCTATAAGATTTCCCCCATTTATTAGAAGTATTCAACTTGCACTTTCTGAAATGACTGATACTATCATCACATGTATAATAAACTAACTTAAATCTAGAATAGACACAACATCCCTCCCCCAGGCCGTTACTTCTTGGCTATGAAAGGAGAAACACACATTTACCCATTGGCCATGCCAAGAATCAAACCCCGACCCTTAACTCGGTAGACAGACAAATTGCCGACTGAGCTAAGGTCTTGATTTATGAACATTTATAGCCTATTCCCTTCTTGGACTGAAATAAATGCCAATTTTGATCCACTTCCCAAGATAAATATTTAATAATCTGTATGCACTTCCGTAATGCCGTGCATCGAAATGTTTGATAAGTTTAGTCTTAGGAAGATTTCCCCCCTCGAATAGTGCAAATAGATGTGTAAAGTAAGTTTGAATGAAAATGTGCAAATTAAGATGTGATTTAATTTAATTTCTCAGTAGGAAAATAAAACCCTTTCACCAAATATTATGTACACAGAACTACATATAAGCATCTCAAAATAGGTCTCTTAGATTATTTTTTTGTCATAATATTTATTTAATTATTTTAGAGAGCAAACATTAGCCTTCTCCCCTTTTTTCATTCCTAGTTGGTGATTATTATAATACAGACATTCTTGAAAGTGCTCATCTCTATTTCAACCAATCACTATTCAAATAATTAGAAATAACTGAATAAAAATTACTTATTGCTGTTTTATAAGTTATATTTTTGTTTTAATTGTGGTATTACTATATAAAGTGTCAATTATTTGTATTATTAAAACATTTTTTTGAAAATTTCTTTCACCATTTGAGTATGAGAACAGTTGAAACACACTTGACTTGCAAAATTAGATCAATCATTTTCTATTTTTAATTATTAGGGAAAGATGAACATTGAAGAAAAGTGCTTTTACATTAAATACACTATACAAACAACATTAATTCATAGTGAATATTTATTTTGAGTAATATTGGTAAACTCAATGTTTTGTGTACAAATTTATTGTCTGTGATAACAATTTATCAGAACTTGTCTGAATATAGCCTAATATAAAATTATATAGAGTATATTAATGTCTCCTTGCTTAATATTGTCAGCGACAAATATAAATTACTACCTAAATTAAATCTAGCTACTCTTTGTGTTTTGTGTCAGTTGAATTAAAACTAAAATGCCATATTTTTGTTAATTATATCAAATTAATATCTTATAATATCATGATTATTTCACTGGTCTTTTGAGCTATGATTTTTACCTTTAGATAATGCTTGTATATAATATATTATGATACAACAGTTCCAATAAACTGGTTTTAACTTGGTAAATATAAATTAATTTAGTGAAGCCAGTAATTTGTCTTATATTGGTTAACTTTTCTGATTGAATACCTGCGCCTATGTGTAATATATTTTAACAATAGTTTGTGGAAGTACTTAGCATCTGGCCGGTACTGGTACAACCGAAGAGAACTTCTGGTAATTGAAAGGAAAGCTTAATGTTATTGACCAAGAGATCACATTGCTTAGTTGATGGGCAGTTACCATATTGTTGGTTTAGTTTATTGATCGTATTGGAAGAGTAATCAATTTATATTGATTTAACTCTCTATTTAGTTAATACTCCATTAAAAATGTTGAGTAATCACTAAACTTAGTACAATTGAAGATTATTCAATAAGAGATTGTTTCCGCTAAACTTTTTGGAACATTTCCCCCTCCCCCCTTTTTTTTAGTTATACTGTGTAGTATTATACCCTTATTTATGGCCACTGATGGCTTAAGTGGAAATATAATAAAGTTTTAAATAAAATGTAAACTTGACACATTGAATAAATATTTAAAGGTGCAACATGAATGATAATATGTATCATAAAAAGGTGTTAATGCTAGGGATTGACCTTTTTCTTAATGCATTGGTTTTGTTCCTCAAAATGATATAATTAACACTGATAATTTGTCCACTATACAAAGTAAAAGGTAAATATTCCTACAGCAACTATGTTTATGTGGTCTGGGAATGAGGCATCAAGAGATTGTCTTGCCTCTTACAATTCATCACTGAACTACCACCCAATATTAAACATGTAGATACATTCATTGATAACGCTGCTGGACAAAATAAGAACAAACACATTGTTAAATTCTGGTCCTTTGTTCTAAGCAACACCTCTATTGAATCTGTTGATCACAAATATTTAAAAAATTTCAAACCACACTCTTCCCCACTATATATTGTGAGACTGTAACTAGAAAATACAGCCAAAACCAACCCACTCACTTGGTGCTTCAAACGTAAATATAAAACATTTTTGTAGTAATTATTTAAAAGTTCATTGTCTTAATTTAATCTACATCTTACAGATGATGCCTGACATGAAAATAGTGTACATTTTGAGATACAGATTATTTAAATCAAATTAAAATGTGTAAAAACAAGTTTTTTGATACATGCTATTTGTTTATGTCCTGAAGTTATGTTGCAAAATATCTCTCAGTAATTAATTATAGTGATAATGAGTTTGATTATATTAATTATCTTAGAGTAACAGTGACAAAACATCTGTTCACTAGGCAAATGTCACTGATATTACGACTAGCCCTTAATATATACTTTGTGCTTAGGAAAATTGCTCATGAACTATAATACATATTTATTTAAGTGTTAGTAAAAGTTAAGTTTGTGTTACTGTTTTATATTACATTATTATTGCTTTATGCCGGGATCATGATTAACTTAACGTTCACTTAAGGTTAACTTAACGCAACTCAATATAAAGGTTCTCCTCGTGTTTTAAAATAGAAGCGATCACATTGCAGTTCACTTAACTTAACGGATATCCCGGGAGGTATTTAAATGTTAATTGAATGTTACTTAAAGGGTATCACATTATCGAGCCAGCCAATCATTATGTAAGTGATGTCTAGAGGGCTATTTAGTCATTCATTTGTTGGTTTTATGAGCAAGTCTATTCTTTAGCTTAAATTCTAGTGATCAGACATTGAAAAGAAATAATTAAACCAAAAGAGGAAAGCTAAATTTATCAAAGTTTAATGATGAATATTTACTATATCGATAGAAAACAGTCACATATAATCACTTTACAAATCACAGATCAAAATACACACACTAGACTGCAGATGTTTGGCTCGAGTTGTTACGTTAAGTTACGTGAATCGTGATCACACATCTATTTTCTTAAGTTAAGTGAACCATAAGTGTTTAAGTTAAGTTGATTGTGATCCTGGCATGAAGCAAATATCTATTATTGGTTCTGTGGTGGTGGTATTTAATATTATGTTGTAATCTTATCATCTTACATAGTTCAACTATTTAATGCCTTTCCCCAAATAAGATTATCTTCTGAAGTAGCTTACAACTTCAAGGTACTATTATTTAGTTATTGTTTTAATGTTAATTGTTATCCAAAACAATGGTACACTTTTACACATATGTGTATATATATATATATATATTTCAAGTATGAGGACCAAAAGTTTGAATCCATAAACAAACCCTAAGTAAAATATAAGCTTCACATATTATTTTAAATATAAAGTGTGCATGATTATGGAGTATATTACATTTTGAAACATTCAACCATGGCAAACAATGTAATGGTAAGACAGCTCTAGTAAAATCACCCACTTGAGATACTCTAAACACTGTTCTTTGTGATGCTGTGGGTCTTGTTCTCTATTATACTCAATATTTTATACCACACTTAGTTTGGATATGATATCCACTTTATTGTGCCTAAAAAGTGTTTTTTTGTTTGTTTTATGTTTGTATATATATCTATTAACTGTAAAATATAAGTTTTTACAAGTTTATGTACCTTTACTTCAGCTTAAGCAGTGGATAAATTTATTTTAAATAATGACTTTTTTTTTGTATGTTGCATCAATTTTTCTTTGTGCATTTGACAAATAAAAAATCTAATATTTGGGTGTTGCCAGGTACTATTTGTTTTTCTGACAATTTTTAAAAACATTTTATTTGGTTTTAGTGGTACATCATATGCTTTGCTAAAGCCCTGCCTGCACAGATGCAATTATTCACTCAAAATATTGACAAGGTGGAGGGAAAAAAACCTCCAGGTAGTTTAAATTCTACCATATTATTGTTCTAGAGAGAATTGCAATTGAATAAGTAAAAAACAAATGGGGGCAAAAAAATGTTGGTTTTTCCTGGAATCACATGTGTGAATAATTTTAAGAATATTATTAATTTTTAAATCATTCTGATATAAATAACCTGGTGTTGTAGATTGTTTGTTATAAAATATCCACAAATGCAGATATTGTTTGAAGCTCTCAGACACGAAAACGTATTGAGACGTTGACCAAAAACTAATAATTGTGATATACGCAGGGCTATAGCTAGAGCCATACTAATTTACAATTAATTATGTAGTTTCTTGTCACTTCCAATTTTTGTTTCTATGACAATATAAATTCTAAATATAGAAAAAAAAGTTAATATATACCATGAAACCATCTATACTTGATCAATGTAATAATAAAACTGTTAAAGAAATGTTCTTGCAATAAATCTCCTTTCTGGTAGAGATGCGAAATGAATGTCTACATATAAGTGATTTTCTTTTCTAAATGTACTATTCAGCCAGTCTCTCAAAATGACAATGTTTGGTTCTCACCTTCCCCACTTGTTTATGGTAAAGCACTCGTACCTCCATCATTGGGGTAAGCACTAAGTGGGGGTGGGAACATCAGCTTTAGTGGATTGACGTCAACACATCTTTAATTTGAGAAAATTAAAAAATACTCACACAAGATATGACATTGAAAAAGGGCATACCCACGGAGGTCCTCGTTTTTCATGCAATCTTCCCATTGTGTCTAGAAACTTTGTACACCCACATCTAACTAGCTTGTTCAGTCACCATGCAGCTTCACTTCCACTCTTGCTTCACGAAACCTAGCCCCACGTTGCTGATTGGCCGGGACTTACAATTCCCTCTATTCTGTGTGATTCTAACACTCCCCTCAGGTGATTTGATTAAATTAGAGACAAAACAAAATAGGCTCTATGCTTCCCGGTGAAATGTAATAGTAAAAAATTTGGACTAAATTATACTATTAACAATGACTTTATAAGAATGATGGTTTGATTTAGGAGGGATATCCAGTGCACTTAGCTTGGTGATACTGGAGTAGAAATTGTTTAGATAGAACAATAAAAAAAACCACACATTTCTTAAGGACAAGCTTTCATTGTCACAGACAGCTTCATCAGGTCAAGAGAGTAGACTGATGCTTTTAGTTGAACTTCAAGGTTAACTGTCCACAGCTGACTTTGTTATATCACTGTATAGATGGCAGCACTTGAATATATAGATAGAAAATCTAAAAATTATATTATTATTATTGTAACATTGAATGTAACAATAAGTGTGCTGGTAGGAAGGAGAGGAATTATCTAAAGTTGAGGTTAGGGGCTTGTTTGGATTTGATGATATATTGATGGGGCAGTTCCCATATCCTTAGTTGTGTAACAAGCACAATACGTTGGTCTCGCAACAGAAACACTAAGAAAGAGGATGACTAGTCATCGACATGACACAAGAATAGAGGTAAGCCATGCTGAAACCCATCTGGACTCATTCACTATCATAGCTATCTTATGTTTTGTTTTATCCTAGGCCTTAGATCTATGCTTCAGTAAAGGTTTTAACATCTGATCTTTGATAAGAATAATACAATATAAGTGAAGCTTCGCACTCTGTCAGTGATCATGGCTATATATAATGCTTACAAAGCATATAACATATTTCATCATTCTATGACTCATACTCATTAATTGGTCATGTATCAGATGCTTACACATCATTTAATCATTGATAAACGTACCATATGATACGTACATAGTATCAGGGTTTCCACGCCAAATGGAAAACCTGGAATTTCTTAGGTTGTCCTGGAAATCACCTTGTCCCCCTTTTTTAAAACAGTTCAGGAAACAGGACTAAGTCAATAGATGAAATTTCAGATATCTGAAATCCCTTTAATGTTTTTATCAAACTACTTAATCATCCATGAATATAAAACTAGGTTTTATTATAGTAATTTTCATAATATATACTATCTAGCACAATATGAGCAGTGGGAGTTGGGTTATTTAACATGTACTTTCTTAACCAACTGATTATATCTGCACACGACTTATAAGTTATAAACTGACATCTACGGCAGACAGACAGGCGCAACATCCAGCCCATCACTTTGAAAGGGGAAACCCACATTTCACCCAGGGTTATTTGCAAGTGAGCTTATGTTAGGTTTTAATTATTTTAATAGCTCCTTGCATTGTAGAATACATTCAAATATAATAAGCAATCTGGAAAGGTGCGGGAGTTGGGAGACTGCATTAAATAAAATAAAATATATAATAAAGTAATGTGTATTTTGCCAAGATTACTTTATACACTTGTCCAGGAGGAATTGTAGAAAATCTTTGAAATGTCCTGGAAAAAGTTTCATGATTTTGGGTAAGAACCTCGAGTATGTAATCATTTTTCAGTCAAGCTTCACACTAATTTATTTATCATAGTGGTACATTATGTTTATACAAGATTTTATCATAGTCCATAAATTTATTGTCATTTAGAGGCTTTCACATCATTTGATCATATATAAGTTTGATATATGATACATAATCTATTATATAATATTAATTCTAATCATGTATCTGAGTCGAGCTTCATAGCTCATGACTATATACATTATGCTTTTATAGCATTTAACATAAATTCATCAATCTATGTCTCATACTTACAATCATGGGTTATTGATTACTAGTACATAATATTTAATTAACAATATTTCATACTTGCAATCTTCTGATCATGGTATTTTATCAACTCCACATCATACTTAAACAACATTTGTTCGTTGATCAGAAGCAAACATCATAATTAGATTTGATCATAGAGTTGCATTAAATTTGATGATTAATCAGAACCAAGCTTAATGTGTGAACAGTATTTTACCATTAATCCTAGTCCACCATTATACTTAGACATCATTTGAACAATGTTTAGAACCATACCTCTGTAATATAATTATAATTCAGTAATTTTATTTTTACTTAACTCTCCTTTAAATTTGTTAGTTTAGGTTCTTTTTTCTATCTATGTATAGTAGCTACAGTAGCCCCATGGCTTCTTTGGTGCTGACTGACAGCTCACAGATAAAAGCTTTAAAAAGTTACCAGACCAAATTATGTATTCCTACGCCGAACCATATAATCTGCAAACACATTTGTTTAGCAGCTGTCACTTCTGACAGTCAATATTTAGGGGAATATATACATAAACACATTCCAAATTTTAAGATATTTGTGATCTGTAGTTGTTTTTTTGTTCCATGTTCGCCTAGGAAATTTAAAATTTAAAGCTAGCTTGTGTTTCTCAAACAGCAGTACTTTTGAGTTTGCCTGTGGGTGAGAGCACTTGGAAGAAGAATGATTCAAGACGCAATATAGCGGAAAATTAACAAATGTTGATTTTCTAAGTATACAACTTTTGCAAATAATTATGGGTATGCGACGCAGGACTAGCATACCCAGAGAATACGCCACCGATTCAAAATTAATTTTATGAGCAATATTATGATCACATAGTGTATTCAATTCAGGAGATATCTGTAAGCCAATAACCTGTGACATTTTTTTACATAACATAATTCATCGGAATCTTTATTAAATGATAATTCAATATTCTTGGTTGCTTGTTATATTTCTGTGTAGAGCATATCAATAATTAAAATTGATATGCTAGCACCCATTACGTATTGAGATACCATCTATAACCATACTAATCAAATTACATGTTTTAATTAATTGTAATATTAAGTTATATTTATTACTTAGTAATGTAACGACCAAGATGTTTGATAATCATTTAAACTAATTAAATAATACATCATGTCCATAAGTGTGTCTTAACCAACATTGAAATGTTTTGTTGGTTCATTTCTTGATGTAGTAGAACCAGGAGAAGATTATATAAACTGAGTATGGTGTAAAATACAATCCGATAAAAAGTCTACCAGACGCAATGGTCATCACATTACAATGCTGCGAATTCATTAGAATTAAAATACAATTAAATCCGCGTAGCACTGGTTGATCTCTCAGAATGTGAAGGATAAAAACTAAATGTGGTTTTACTGAATCAATAACTTTCCCACTTGGTTGTTGGATTGGTCAAAGGCAGGGTCAGAAGCTAATTGATCACTTGGAAATTCTCAACCATTCTTGTAAGAAAACTACATGCAGTGCCTGATTAAGGTATTTCGGGGCACCTGGGCTATTGGAGAATTTAGGGCCCTGTTTACTGAGGCTCAGTGATGTGCCTTGTATTAGAATCCAAAACTTATGTAGAACATTAATTTTAAAGAAGGACTAAGAAATAAGAGAGTTAGAGAAAAGAGCTGGGGATATTAACATAAAATCACACTTTTAGATTCGATATAAAATTAAAATCGGTAGGAATGTAGTGATATTACTATAAATACCCTAATAATAAATATTTGAAATTTCCGTATGGGGTTTGGTGAAGTGGGTGGTGTCATAATTTTCAAAACAATATTTAAAAAAACAACTCACTGTGGTATAAAGCTGCGTCCAGACTTGCGAGCCAAGCCTCAACATTCCTGTGAGCCATAGAGTTAAAGTTATGTACTTCGGTGGATGGCACACACAGCAGGGAAAAATTATAATGGGCAGCCGCGGCATAATTTAATCACACCTTGCAACAAAGAAAAAATAAAAGATGGTGGAAAACTCAAATGTACTTAAGGCGAGCGGAATATAGTGAAAATAGTTTGCTCTACTAACTTAAATTTCAAGAAATCAGAGGTAAATACAAAAACTTAACTCGAATGTCACCAAGTGATTAAGTATCTAATTATTTTTATTGGGCCAAAAGTGCAAACAAAAGTTCACATTTAGGTGAATCAATGTATGCAGGAAAGTCTCGCAATAACATACGTTTCTTAACAACCGGTGACTTATACCAGTCTGCAATAGGTATTTTAGCTCTCTAAACAGAGTATATTTTAGAGGTAATCTACCAGTGTTTGCATGGAAGGAGAGTGGGAAACCATATAGGAAAAACCACCCTCAATAGACACGGCCGGGATTCAAACCCTGATCTCCCTGCCTGCCTAAGAAGAAAAAACCTTTCACCTATGGTGAGTTTGTGAAGGATACGTTTACTGAAGCTGCTGATTTTGTCCAACTATCAGCATGCATTGTGACATCAATTTGAGTTCATGGCTACAAATTTAATCAAGCCATCTAAGGCAGATGTAAATTCCTTTTCAAACCATTTATGAATGAATCAAATCATAGTGAGCCAACTAATTTTTGTGAAAATGAGCTTTGACACTTTTTCAAATAATAGAGCAATTTTTTAAAATTCATACTCTAGTTAGAATAAATGTCAGAGCTGATATTTTTGCAAAGTTAGTTATAGAATGTTTTGCTTCAGGGAAATTTGTCAACTGAAAAATTAGCCAGCACAACCATATGTGGCAGTCGTGGTTTGACAAGATTTCTTAAATATGGGAAAGATCATGAAGGTAGTTGTATAAATGATTAACAGCAATCGGGCATTTAAAATGGAGACAGTTTATAAAGTTTATTGAAGAACAGAACTGTCTCTATGGAGAGAGACTTCTTCACATGGATGTTCATCAGCTAAATCAGGAAAATTCCTTCAGCGATTGTTTCACGTTAAAGATTTTCTTAAAGATATGAATTTTCTCTACTACCCAAAACTAGAGAATACGAAATGGCGAGTAGTTTTTGGGTTGTTTCTTAATAGCACACTTGAATTTGTCAGTGCAAGGTAAATATATATAAAAAAATATGCTAACATGATGTTTTTGATTTAATCATTTTCTGGAAAAATGGCGTTTTGGTGAACCAAAGGAAGGAAACAAATTATTACTACTTGGCTAAAATCTGGGACATTAAAAGTTAAAACTTGGTTATTAGAAAACACAAAAAAGTATTCATGATGATAGAAATATCTATGATGCCTTCATCAGATATTGTTTTAAAACTTCCAGATCCACTTTTATCTGGTAGCTAAAAAAGGTAACATTGTAGTATATTCAACAGTTTATTTTGATTGTGATCAATTTAGTGTAAAATAATTATTTAATAGTATTTTGTGACTGATTATAATTTCACTATGCATTTCACTAAATTGTTTCTTTTTTACTTTATTAAAAATGCGTATTATCACTTGACAGTTATTTTTTGATTATTTTTAAAACGATGTTTTTTCTTATTGTTAAAACAATTTTTTAACTTATGTTCCTAGGTTGGTACATACAAGTTAAAACCATTAGTGCCCAAGATAGTAAAAAGTGAGTCTTGAAGCCCCTTTATCAATTACCTGTATGGAACTTTGAGAATTACGACACCTGGCTCGACAAACAGCCTCAGCCTGGCAATGTGTTTCTGCACTGACCAAATGTAGGGATTACAAAAGAAAGACACAATTACTGCTCCAGTGCTTTCAGGCTTATTTATTATTGCCGCGTTGTACAAACATTAATTTCCCTTATTTCTCGCACGGTCACCAACAGGTGGTTAAACTTGTGGGCCAAAGCAAGCACTCTGCTATTCCCTCTTGTCGTCACAACTCTCCTACATCAAGTGACTAGTCTCAAACCACTGACTCTCCAAGCCGCACTGCACTACACTAGAGGTGACGTTACAAAAACTCTAACTAAATTTAATTTTGTACCGCAAATAAACGGAGAAAAGAAACAGGGAGGAGTAATAATATAGTTTATATTTATGTTGGCCAGAATGCTAGTTCATCTAATGTAAAGAGAATAGAAAGGTTGTGCCACTTGGATGAATTTTATTATATCATCGCTTACGTCACCCAATACACAGCAGCTATATTTTAATAATAAGACAGCCAAACATTCATATTATGAATAAGTAAATTAATTATGTTAATTGGACATTGGTACGATTTTAAAAGTTAATTTATTATTTAAAGTTCCAAAATGTGACCTTATTTTTAATAACTTTGTTGGTCTTCCTAAATATGTGCGCACAATATGTAACACGTCGTCTTGTGTACTGAGTGACGTTACAAGCTCAGCCAATTATATTTCTTTCTTAATCTAGCACTACCATCTATTCTCTTTACATTTAGTCCATCAATGTATCAAGTGAGAGGATTCTGATGTAGGTATTAAAGTCTATTTTCAATTGTATGTCTACTAAACACTTGTAAGACATCACACATAATGTTTGTAAAGAGAGAATTTCCTATATTAGTGATAATTTAGTGCACTACACGCGTCATATGTCGCCACCGACTTTCTCTTTTATCCTAAAATAGAGATATTTACTAAGAACTCGTGACTCAAAATAATATACATTGTTGCAGAAATACTTCCCCAAAGAGCATACTTGTTACGACCTCTCTCTCTCTTTGTTTCTCTGTAACACACTCTCACCCCTAAGATTGACCGTCGCTCCCTCAGTTAACCTCTACAAGGGTCTAAGATCGCTAGCCAGGCGACCACTTATATAAACTAAGGGAGATCCCGTACTAGTACTGCGCTCTATTAAGTACTGGGTTGGCTGGACACGCACTGCTTTGTTGACATTCAGTTAGTGCGGGAAAATAATGTGTTAACATTTATTTTGTGTTTATTAAAACACAATGGTGTTGACCTGCGGGGCAGTAAACCGTAGTCCTTCTAACTAACAAACAGAGATATAAAAACTAAGTCTCCATATGAATCACTTTTATTTCACAGGTGAGCACACATTTTAAATGTAATAGTGAATGAGCTACGCTTAATAATTAATTAGTTTTTAAGTTAAATGAAGCGTGGATTTTTAAACAATACTCCATATAAGTTTATGTGGCATGGCCTGAGCCTACTTAATAGCCGAGTTTCTTTTCCGGAAGGGGTCTTGCATTTTATTTTTCTTAAGAAGAGTAACTTATTGTGAGGGAAAAATACAACAACTTCTTTTAGTGACATGCTTAAATTTATGACACCTTTAACTGCGAATTATTAACTGTATAAATGCTATTCTTATTAGAAGAGCAACCTGACTGCTCTATAAGAAGGATCAATGTGGGAGAAAATGATCCAACTCCGCAGTGTCGAGAATAAATGCTATTCTTATGGGATAAAGTGATCCTCTACTTTCCATGTAAAGGATAAATGTTAAACTTATGGGATAAATTGGCTCACATGCTCTATGAGAAAGATGAATGTGGGAGAAAGTGACACAACTCCTCAGTGTGAAAGATCAAAGCTAAAAGCCCCAAAATAATATTCCCCAATCCACCACTGATCAATGCTATTCTTATAGGAGAAAGTGACCAAACTTCGCAGTGAGGAGGATCAATGTTAAAACTCTAAAGAATAGTCAACCCCCAAGATAATATTTCCTGATCCACCATCGACTTACTTCTTAGTATTATTTTGCATGGGGGAAAATAGTCCACCTCAATAGTAAGGAGGGTGCAACATAAAACTCAAAATAAATGTCAAACACCCAAAATAATATTTCCTGATCTGCCACTGATCAATGCTATTCTTATGGGAGAAAGTTACCCACTTCCCCAGTTAAGAGAAACAATGTGTGAGAAAGTGACCCAACTTGGCAATGTGGTGGATCACTGCTATTCTTATGGGAGAAAGTGAGCCACCACATTCTGTGTGGAGGATCAATGCTAACCTTATGGGAGAAAGTGGACCAGAACTCTCATTTCAACCACTACTATATTATATAAAGCTAAACTTCGATAAGGGTTGAATAAGTTGGTGAATCAGGCCAAAAATATGTATTAAAAACATTGCTAGGAAATTATAGAAATAAACTCAAGTTTATTAATAATTTACCTAGACAAATTTAAAAAAATATAATTTTTGCATATTTTTAGGTGGCTTCCACATGTGTTTTCTTTTATAGTTTTCCCATCCACTCTCCACGTAAATAGGGTGCATTTACTAAGACAATTTGTTTCCTTTTCCTTGCACCCTAGAATAACTCAAACCTCAAAACCTAATCACTAAATAACTCAAAGTGCCTAAAAACATTGGAGATCGATTATATATAAGTTACATCTTATTTGGTTAAGAAGGCTTCAGCTATTTTGATTATATTAATTCAAATAAAAATCTTCCTCTCTCTCACACACATATTTTTTTTATGAGTCATAAGTAATAAAAGACATTCCTTTGTTAATGAAATAATTATTTAATTACATTATTTATTTGCAAAAAAATAATAAAAAAATGGGTAGAAAGACTGTCGTTATTATAGTAAATAGCGGTTTTCCATTTGAGGTAAATTCAAAGTGCTCACACACTTGCAAATGCAAATAACAATTACTACTATACTATCATACTTGGGCCTAAAATTACTCTCTAAGTGAGTTCGAAATACATAATAAATGTTTAGGTACCCAACAGGATCTCACTAATTGGCAAATTGTTATAAACTACTTCTATAGGAACTACAACTTTTAACTTGAGCTGATTATACCGTTTAAAGGTGGGATTAACAGAGAAATTCTAAATATTCAAATATAATAGTTTCCAAAATTTAAGCCATATAAAATGCTGGAAAAATTGCCAGCTTAAACGTAGATTCTTGCATTAACACCATTTTAAGGCGATAAAAAATATATTTCTTATCAAGCATATTTTCAAGAGGCAACTCAATTAATAGTTTACAGCTGTGGAAGAGAACGTAAGAAAATACAGGCTATAAATGTGATATAATTATAGTACCATAGGCCGACACGTTAGCTCAGTCGCTAGCGGGATGGTCTACAGTGCAAAGGGTTTCGGTTTCGATTTCTGGTAGGGGCGTAGTATTTATTATTTGAACACTTCTCGGCCTTCTTCTGGATGTTGTATATGTCTTAGAATTCAATAATTTTATTTAACCGTGGAAACTTGCAGTATTCCTAAAATTATCAAATATTTGAACAATATAATCAATTTAATTGTAACCACTTGACTTTTTGGGTTTGTTACTTTGGGTAAAGTGTGTGTGTGTGTGTGTGTGTGTGTGTGTATATATATATATATAAAAAAAATATAATGTGTGTGTGTGTTGATGCTTTCATAATCACCATTTATGCCCACATTATATTTACCTATAACCTAGGCCTAACTAATTTGAGGAAAATCGTCTATACGATTTAAAATGTATATAATCACAAACTTTTATTGTTAATTAAAATTTAATTAATCAATAAAAATTTATCATACAGATAATCCCATATGAACCAAGATCTAAGTCTGACTGGCAGTATAAAATACTCTTACTTTTAATTAAAATATAAATACAAATAAAAATATAGATAATTTAATTGAAGATAATAGTTGCAGTTTTCACTAAATTGAAGATCGCGAAACGGTTTTTTCCATATGCATATTAATGTATTCAGAGTAAAAAGTTTTGCCAATTTAAGTTATACAAAATAATGCCTTTTTCTGCACTAATAATGACTAAACTAGCTCAAATAGCTAAGAAATTAAAACACTATAAACTGCCTTTTTTTTCATGAAAAAAGATTCTTTATACAATGGCTGGAAAAAGTTCTTTCAAAGGTTATGTATTTATTTCATCATTCTTGACATGCAATGGGTCGAAACCTTGGGCGATCGCTTACAGCCATTTATGTTTATTAGATTGTATTTTCTGTGTTACTGATTCTTAAAATCCCTAACACATAAAATAAACATAAAGGCTACCTGCCTAAATCATATATTATGTTCATTCTTGGTTTCGAAGCTTGACGTTTTCCAGGTTGTGATGGAAGAAACCATTGTTTATTATTTTAATAGTAAAAAAATATATATATATATTGTTTCTTTATAGTTCACAGAGATCACAAAAATCTAAAAACTACTACATATTTCAATAATGAAATAATCCCAGCAGTGATATAAAGATCAATATCACTACAATGTGAGGCTAACTAATACAAGAGACAATTGTGAATGATCGTTCAAACATAAATCAAGCAAGGACTGCAGATTACTTGTGTTTCTGTGATAATACAGCCGGAGTAGCCTTTGTGTGTTGTGGGAACTGTGGAGGTGGGCGTTCTTGTCAACTAAGCTATACTTCCATACAAAGTTTTGATCTCGTGAACCAACTTGGAATTTCAGTGCATATTTTTATGTCATTCAGTAAAAAGTTTCATATTTAAATCTGAATAAATCTTTTTGTCTTAAATGTACACATCTATAAATCGTATGAATACTAATATTTAATATTTAAAAAGAATTAGTATTAATAAACAATTGTTGAATTGCATTGATTTTAAGGGAATTTTAAGTAAATGTAAATAGAGTATGCTTCTAACTACGGTAAAACCCCAGATTTATCAAATAGGTATAGTATTTAAGATACTAAATTTCAATTTTAAAATTATTATTTCAAAAAGTGTGTCATAAAACTAGTTTGGAAAATGTAAAAATTGAAGTTTCTTACCCTTATAGCTCGTTAGCAAAAATACATAAAAATAAAATTATGGTGTGTAACATTTCATAGATGAAAACTCTTTTGAATAGTGAAAAACAAACAAAATAAACTGTACATGTGGCCTTAAGGGGGAACCCCCATACCTTCTATTTTGTTTCAAATCCGCTACGCCTCGTGCGTGTAGAGAACTTCAATTCCATTTCACCCTCTGTTAGTTCGCTTATGTACACCTAGACATTTCGTCGCCTGTAGGGTTGACTGACTGGCAGGTATATATATTCTTTCCGAAAATAGATTCCGAGACAAAGAAAGTAGAGGGTCGGTTTCTTATTTTTTTCTCAGCTAATGTTTGGAAGGCTGGGTTTGGGTTTTATCTTAAAACTATACATAGCTGTAGTAGTTTTCATTCAACATTATTTCAGTGTGTACACATCAGTGGCGGCTCGTCACTTTAGAAGCTGCTTAATTAATAAATTATTTCTAAATAATATATTTAAAAGAAGACACAAATTTCGGAATATGTTTTGCTAAATATTCATTTAGTTAAACTCAAAAATTAATATCACAAACAACATTGAAAGATAAAAAAAAACTTCCCCCAAAGGACGTGGATGTGTTGTAGAAAAACTGCAGCTGTGTAATGTGCATAAATATATAAGTATATATGTTTTCACTTTGTTCCATACAAAATTTAGGACATGGCCTACCTAATGAATTCAATTCTCTTTTTTGATCAAGAGTTAATCTTGCAATATTCGTTGTCTTAAGCGCTTGAATTGAACTATTCATATTAAGCCTAGTTACAAAAAGTATTAAAAACATATAAATCAAATAAACATTATCCTAAAATAACTGTTTAGTATAATTTACAATTGAATGAAAACTAAAGAAGCCTCTGGAGGACCAGTGTTACGAACACGGATAAATGAACTGTATGGTGGAAAGGAAATTGATAGAGGCAACTCACCTTCACTTTATGTGGTATAACTGGCAGTGTCCTGGCGCAGTCTTCTTCAACAACACACACGAATAAAAATCTAGACCACTTCCGGGTGAAGGGTTTACGGAACCTTATCACTTTTGTCTTGATCGAGTCTCCGTGCACGGCACAAATTAATCAACACACTAAAAACTCCACGCCAGCGACACTTGGCGGGAAAACAATAAACATATAGTGGTCCAGGTATGGTCTTGTTGCCTCCAAGAGTGGGGAAGGTTAATGTAAGATATGAAAAAACCAAACAAACAGAACTAAACCTCAACAATAACAATAAAAAACTCTCAAACAAAAAAAAAACAAAAAAGTTCAATGTCGAGGCATAGAGAATCTAGATAAAAGGAGCACTATTCAAAGATATAACATAGAGGAATGAAAATGAAGTATAGGATTAGTAATATTCGTCAAACAATAGAAAACTATACAAACATACCGCCCACCAAAAACTAAAATGAGTTTTTTAAGAACAACAAACCAGCAACAAAGATATGAACAGAATAATATTATAGGAGAATGTATCCTTCCTATTGATTAGGAAGTGGACATAATTTTACAACCGGTCGTTTGAGGGTCCCGTGCTCGGTGCGGACACTTACGACTCTCGTTATCCCATCCCTTCCAGGGTACACCTCTGCTACTCTTCCGAGCAGCCACCTGAGTGGGGGAAGATTGTCTTCCTTTATCAAGACTAACTGTCCTTCTTGTAAATTGACCTTGTTTGTAGTCCATTTTTGTCGCTGTTGGAGAGTATGGATATATTCCCTTGACCATCTTTGCCAAAAGTGCTGATAGGCTTGTTGTATCAACTGCCAGCGTTTCAACCTGTTGGTAGGTAGCTCAGTTACGATCTCCTCAGGTGGTCTGGTGAGAGAATGACCCACTATGAAATGTCCTGGTGTCAATGGATCAAGGTCATTCGGATCCGCAGAGAGAGCACAAAGAGGCCTTGAATTTAGCACGGCTTCAATTTGAATGAAGAGCGTGGAGAGGCTTTCAAAGGTAAGTGTCTGATCACCCACCACTCGCTTTAGGTGAGTTTTTGCCGACTTGATACCAGCCTCCCATAGTCCACCAAAATGTGGAGCTGAAGGTGGGTTGAAATGCCAATTTATGCCTTGGACCGAAAGTTTATCTGTTACCACTTTGGTTTCGGTATGGGATTCTAGATGCCTTTGTATTTCTGTAAAATGGCGCTTGGCACCTACAAAGTTTGTGCCACAGTCGCTATAAATGTCTGAGCACATACCCCGACGGGAAATAAACCGAAGAACGGCATCAAGAAAGGCCCTTGTGCTTAAGTCTGATACCACCTCAAGGTGCACTGCCTTAGTTGCCAAGCACACAAACAAACATAAATAAGCCTTGAGCACCTTAGAATTCCTTAATTCAGATGATTTTATCTGGAAGGGTCCTCCATAATCCACTCCAACTCGCACAAATGGTCTTGATTGCTGCACACGCATTGCTGGGAGGTCCCCCATGAATGGTTGGAGAGCAGGTGCCTTAAATCGAAAACATCTCATACACTTGAAGATCCGGGTTTTTATAACAGTGCGTGCTGAGAGAATCCAGTACTGGTCTTGAATGAGTGAGTGGGTTGTTCGAAGTCCAGCATGAAAATGAGATACATGGTAGTGATCAACAATGATATCGGTGATATGACTATTTTTAGGCAACAGAAGAGGATGTTTTGTGTCATACCGCAGTGAAGAGTGTCTCAAGCGACCTCCTACCCTCAATAGGCCCTCCTGGTCGAGAAACGGGTTTAGGCCCCTCACGCGGGGTGAACATTCCCGGCCCTTCTTTATTTCTTCAAGTTCTGACTCAAACGCCTGTTGTTGAACTTGTTTGATACATAACATGCGGGCCGTCTTGAGCTCCTTGGACAACAATGGGCCTTTACAACGATCTTGATTCTTTACTTTGGAGTTCTGAATAAACCGTGCTAAAAATGCGATGACTCATTGCAGCTTTACCCATGATGAGAAACGTTTGAGAAGGTCTGCCCACCAAGTATTCACTTCTGCTACTAGACTGGTAACCCTTACAATCTTTAATTCAGGTAACTCTACCTGGCAAGTCATCTCAGGCAGCTTGGGCCAACTACTAATGGGTTGTTTCAGCCACTCTGGTCCTGTCCACCAGATGTGGAAATTTGTCAACTCTTCAGGATGTAAGCCTCTAGATGCACAATCAGCCGGATTTGAATTAGATGGGACATGTCTCCAATGTTGTGCTGGTATTGCTGCTTGAATTTGGGCTACTCTGTTGGCAACGAATGTTTTCAAAAGATGTGGTGACGTTTGAATCCATGCCAAAACGATGGTAGAATCTGACCAAGTATACACAGTTGACACCTGTAATCGTTGTTTAAGGTTCTGCTGCACCCACTCCATAAGTGTGGCTAGGAGCTGAGCCCCACAAAGCTCAAGCCTAGGAAGAGATAAACTCTTAACCGGAGCTACTCTTGACTTGGCAATAAGGTTGTTGACTTGAATTTCTCCATTGCCCGTGGTAGTTCGAAGATAGACGACTGCTGCATATCCTTTGATAGATGCATCACAAAATCCATGAAGCTGGCAATTAATAGCATCACTGGTTGGTAGAAATCTGTTGATCTTGACATGTGTAAGAACATGAAAGCTTGAACAAAACCTTTGCCACCCTTGTCCGAGCTCTGGTGGAAGTGGTTCATCCCAATCAAGTCTTATGGTCCACAAAATCTGCATGAACGCCTTAGCCCAGAACACCACTGGAGATAGCCACCCCACAGGATCAAATATCCTAGCAATATTTGAGAGAACTGCCCTCTTCGTTACTGTAATCTCAGAGGGATGTACATGATAAGAGAATGAATCTGATGTGGGGTCCCATTCCAGTCCTAATATCTTAATTATTTGATCTCCATCTTCTTCAAACATGAGGGGAACTTCACGGTGTTCATTTGGTATCCTCTTTAATACTTCAGGGTGGTTGCTAGACCATTTTCTAAGTTGGAAGCCTCCTAAGCTTAGCAATTCAATCAGCTCGGTTTGTAAACTGAGAGCAGATTCCACTGAATCAGCACCAGTGACTATGTCATCAACAAAAATGTCCTTACATAGGACCTGGGCAGCACGAGGGTAACGAAGTTTTTCATCAGAAGCGAGTTGACGCAGGGATCGCATCGCTAAGTACGGAGCTGAAGATACACCATAAGTCACAGTATTCAATTGATATTCTTGAATCTGTTGATCAGGGGATTCGCGCCACAGTATTACCTGGTAATGTCGGTCATCCGGAGTGACAAGTATTTGTCGATACATCTTGCATATATCAGTGGTGAGCACAATGGGATGAAATCGAAAATTCATAACAATTTCCACAATTTCCCTTTGCAGTTTGGGACCCTTCAATAATGTATCATTCAGTGACTGACCCGATGATGTTGCTGCAGAAGCGTCAAATACAACTCTCAGTTTGGTGGTTGAACTAGATTCTTTGGATACGCAATGATGTGGAATATAGTATTTAATGTCTTGGATCATTGATGGTTCAATGCGCTGCATGTGACCGAGTTCTTCATATTCCTTTAGAAAGGTCACATACTGTTCCTTTAGTTGTGGGTAACGAGCTAGGCGACGTTCCAGCTGAATGAGTCTCTTGACTGCTTGTTGATGTGATTCTCCCAGCTCTGGTTGTGCATCCTTGAAAGGTAGCCGAACAATGTATCTACCCTCATTGTCACGAGTGTGTGTTGTCACATAGTGTGCCTCACACATAGCTTCATTAGGGTCAATGTGTTTAGTCACGGGTAATTCTTCCACCTCCCAGAAGCGTCGCAAAACATTGTCAAGTGATGGTTCAGTAGCAACAAAAAAAGATGAAACACTAGAAGTTATAAGTGGTTGAGGTCCTATTCGACCAATTATGATCCAGCCAAAAATGCTATGCAATCCTGAGGGACAATTAGATGAAGTTGAATACCGCCCACCATCAAAGATCTCGGGGTATACATCTGCACCTAAGAGAATGTCAATCGGCCCTGGTACATGAAAATGAGGGTCAGCCAGCTGAAGATGAGCAAACTCCTGAACCATATCTTTAGAAAGCATGGTTGATGGCATTCCCGATGTGATTTTACTTAGAATGATAGCCTCGGTGATCAACTGAGGACCATAAACACCACAGGGTTTCACCTCACATATCACAACCCCCTTGTTGGTTTGCACAGTTGACTGAGAGATCCCTTTAATCGGAATTTTCAACTTGCGACGTGGCAGGCACAGCCGGTGAGCACAGTCTTCAGTAATAAATGATGATTGTGACGCACAATCTATCAACACTCTAACCTTCTGATAAGCACCGTGCCCATCCTTAACCTGTACTACAGCGGTTCCCAACAAGACTGTAGTAAGGCTCACAGAACTGGTGGTAAGTGAGTTGATGTGTTCACCCCGTGTAACAGTGCCTTCATGGCCTGGTGAATGAGCCTGATGGGTGGCATCACCTTGCATATATCTACTGTCTCTATGGGTGGGATCAGTGTGAGAGCTGGTAAAACGTTGGTTTGAGCTAAACGATCCTTGACCGCAAGTGTCAGTGCCTTGATTAATTGACCCTATGTGCAACAATGTGTGATGAGTTTGATTGCAGTGTGGACACTTGAATTTTGAGGAACACTCCTTTACTTGGTGCGATCCCTTTAAACAATTAAAACACAAATTATTTGACTTTACCCAATCCCGGCGTTGTGTCGGTGTCTTGCTCGTGAACACTGGACACTTATAGATACTATGGTTAGCTTGACACACAGAGCAGTGACCTTGATTTGAGTCAACATAAAATGATCTTCTCACTCCAACAGGTGAATTTAGTTTTCCTTCCATCCTCCTGTTGGTTGCTATATGTCTAGTACTCGCGCTAGTTTGCAGTGATATACCTTGATTTGCAGATGACAGTGCTTTGCATTGATTTTCAAGAAATTCCAAAAGTTGATCAAAGCTTGGTAGTTTGGTAGCCGTGTGCGCAAGTTCAAACATCAGCCGTGTCTCTCTATCTAACTTGTTCAGTGTCAAGTTTAGTAAGATAAAACTCCACTCACAAACTGGAAACTTTAACACATTAAGTGCACCCAAGTTCTCCTTAAATGTGTCCACTAGCGCCCTTAAGTTCTGTGGCGACCTTGAGGTTAGACCCGGGAATTGCATTATCTTCTCTAAATGTGTAGTAGCTATTGACCTCACATCTTGGTAACGTTCTGTAAGAGTCGCCCAGGCTAACGGGTAGTTCTCATCTGACACCGGTAGTGACTTTAATAAAGTCAGGGGCTCACCAGATAATGTCGTCAAAAGATATTGAAACCTTTCCACTGGTGTTAAGGTTTTGTTTGTATGAATGAGAGAGACGTACAAGTCATGAAATGTTGTCCAGTCAGTGTTTATACCACTAAATGTGGGCAGTTGCAACTTAGGCAATTTTGCTGACAATGCCTTTACCGGAGGCCCATTATCATTTCCCGACGTGGATGAAGGCTTAGTAATCCGTGCATAAATCTCCTTAACCTGGTAGTAGGTCATGTCAAAGTCCTCAATCAACTTGTCATGTGCTTCAACATCAAAGTCCCTCTTAGATTTTCTTGCCGCGACTCCTAACTCAACGTGAGTTTCTTCAAAATCCCTCCTTAAATGTTCTAAGTCTGAACAATGTGCCTTAAATAGCTCTAGTTTGGTAATGTCACCTTGAACCTGTTCCGACAGCTTGTAAAGTCTATTAACCCGGCCAGTTATCACCTTAAACCTAGCTTCAAGGTGTGCATAAGACATGATGATAGAAACTTAACACAAATTAATGTAAACAAACGGGAACTAAATACAAACGTAAGCAAACAAGAAACTAACTATAAACATAAACAAAACAGTCAAAACACAGCCATCGATTACATCCCGACTCTCGACCAATAACACATGGTCGACATCACTCGATCACTATTACATACGATGCACAATAGATATGGCTAGCGATTAATCGCTAACTCTCAAACGATATATCGAACTGATGACGCCACTAATCCAACTGACCCAGCATGGCCGAAATATGACGTGAACAAATGATACAAGAAATAAACCAAATAAACAAATAAGTTGCTCTATCCACCCAAAGAAACGCCAAGGAACACTGAAACACGTATCCGGCCCGGAGGACCAAAAATGTTTAGTATAATTTACAATTGAATGAAAACTAAAGAAGCCTCTGGAGGACCAGTGTTACGAACACGGATAAATGAACTGTATGGTGGAAAGGAAATTGATAGAGGCAACTCACCTTCACTTTATGTGGTATAACTGGCAGTGTCCTGGCGCAGTCTTCTTCAACAACACACACGAATAAAAATCTAGACCACTTCCGGGTGAAGGGTTTACGGAACCTTATCACTTTTGTCTTGATCGAGTCTCCGTGCACGGCACAAATTAATCAACACACTAAAAACTCCACGCCAGCGACACTTGGCGGGAAAACAATAAACATATAGTGGTCCAGGTATGGTCTTGTTGCCTCCAAGAGTGGGGAAGGTTAATGTAAGATATGAAAAAACCAAACAAACAGAACTAAACCTCAACAATAACAATAAAAAACTCTCAAACAAAAAAACAACAAAAAAGTTCAATGTCGAGGCATAGAGAATCTAGATAAAAGGAGCACTATTCAAAGATATAACATAGAGGAATGAAAATGAAGTATAGGATTAGTAATATTCGTCAAACAATAGAAAACTATACAAACAATAACCCTACATAATATTATTATAAACACACACGCCACACACATCCTCAAGATGCAGGAGCACGCAAGATGACTGACATCAATTATTGCTGGTTCACGCTATACACATTTCACAAGCTTTCAACCTTAGGGCGCGTAAGGGAGTGCGCCTTCAAAAGAAGGATAAGCAATGCTAGCTAGATATAGCAGGAGGAGGACAGCAAGTTAAGGGGAGGGAAGGTTTGGTTTCTCTATGTCAGGCGCTGACCGTCGCGCGCCCAACTGCATGACATTTGAAGATAAGAGGTGAAGAGGTGGGAAGGTTTGGTTTCCAATATCAGTCGCTGACCGCCTCGCGCCCAACCGCATGCCATTTTAAAAACATTGCTTGCTATTACTTAAACCAAAAACATATTTTTCTTGAAACAATTATGGTAAGATAAAATTGTCGTGAGAGTGCGAATAATAACTTTAAAAGGAACTGGGGATTCGTGGGGTTGGGGGGCGGGCGCCTCCGCGCCTTAGGGACGAGCCGCCCCTGGTACACATGTATAATATAGTATAGTGTTAATTATCAATAATAGTATATTCGATTTGTATTTCTAGTTAAGGTGTAGGCCTAAAACCTTGATAGTCTGCATTAATTAATACAATAACTAATTCTAATTGAAAGTTAATTGTTAAAATAAAAGGTTCAATATATTAAAATGTGGGTAAATCTTTTAAATTTTATTAATAATAATTCATAATAGACCAAATTAAAACTACTTTGGATAAAAACAATTTATTTTTACATTAACATTATATACAAGGATTTTATTTATTATAATTTAAAATTAAGAAGGATTGTTTATTGGAAATGCACCAACATTCTTCTGATGAGGATGTAAAATAAAGAAATGTGATAACTATAAAGGTGAAAGCCACTCTCCAATGCATTTGGCCAGGTATACTCTAATTATTCTTGGAGGAAGAACAGGTTTAGAAAATACAAATAAATACATAACAAAAAATGGTGGTCAAATTTGATGGTATTTTACTTAATTATTATTTTAAAGGTAGGCCTATTTATAATATATATCGAAAGTTAAAAATGTAAATCACATTACTTGAGCTATGAATAAATCAATGTAGTTATACTAACGTTTGTGACAGTCATTTACTCGTCTTACGATCAAAATTATAGTGTACTCGACCTAAAGACAATAAAAATATAAATTATATTAAGTAAAATTTTATAATACTTTACAAAACAATTGTGAAAAAGTTAATAAATTTCCATGTGTGTTTAATTTCCATAGTATTTACAAAGTCCAGTCATTTAGCGTTAGGGAAAGAACTATAAATAAAACCAATGACAAACTAAACAATTATTTATTTATTAATAAACAAAAAGCTTTGTCAAGTGTCTAATCTTTAAAATTATTTAAATTAAGTATTGGAAGGGAGTGACTAACTAATGTTGAAATGAAATATAACAATATAAGATTTCCTTAAATGATTGAGTAATGTTGTTTTTGGGGTTTCCTATTGTTTACAAGTATCAAACAACGGTACCGTATGTAAAAGTGGTTTTATAATAAATTAAATAAATTTCATATCAAGTCATATCAACGATATAAGTTAACAATAAAGATAAAAATGTAATGGTAAATAATATGGATGCAATAGCTCTTTGTTACAATTTCATGTAAATAAAGCAAGTATAGTTATCTAAAGGCTGGCACAGACACTTCTTATCTATAGTTTTACTTATACAGTTGTAAGTTGTAATGCAAGACAGAACCCAATGGAGTCCACTGACATTCCGTTTAACACTATTGTTTTATTGTCAGTTTTGATAAATAAACATGACCGACCAACACACATTAGCTGCAGCATTAGCGGCTGTTATAATAATGACAGGGTTGTTAAAATTCTATCCAGCAAAATAAACACACATGGGTTTTTATTAAAAATACCCACTTAAAAAACACAACAAAAAAACTTATTATATTTTGAATACAAGGCAGTTGTCTAATATTTGTATATAAAATATGATTAATTACATTAAATAAAAATGTAGATAGATTGGAAATGGAATTAAACATACTGACATAGGACTAGATCAAACTAATGTTATTGAATATTTTAAAGAATACACATACAATTTAAATTTAAAACATTCTTTTCTAAGAACCAAATTTTATTAACATGATTGCATGAAAGTTTTATTTTGAATTTTGTTAGCCAGTGTCTATTGTTTAAATTCCTTAAAAAAATTGATTTATAAAATATAATACCATTGCTAGGCGTGGACGTTATTTTCTTTGTAAAGTAACAGTCTAAGCACTAATTAATATGTTGGAATGATTGGTCAAATCAGATAACATACATAATATCTTTAATCGCACCATAACAAACCCAATAAAACCTAATATAGCCCAACTTTTTTTTTAAATAGCTCGGGGTTTTTTCAAGCCTCAGCTAAGAGCTATTCACTGAGAATAGAATGGTTTGAATTTCTACAAAGTTAAACAATTAAAAATAACAGTTATAGAATCGTACTTGTGTGTGTGTGTATGATATCTGAACACACCCGTACACATATACTAGGACACAAACAAACATGTTTGGTTTGTGATCTTCTTCCTGCCCACAATTTATAAGCGAAGGGTGTCCAAATTAATATATACTCAATCGAGTTCGGTCATTTTCGGCTGTATAACATTAATATAAAGATTTAAACAAAACTCATCAAAGTAGGCATGTCTTTACTCGCAACACCATACTTTAAATTAGCAGGATCAATCTTGCTTAAAGTGTTTAGAGGTTTAATTTTTTTTTTAATGGTACAGTGCAAGTAAAGACATTCCCTTATGGGTTACTGACGACAAATTATGAAAATTGGTTTCCTAATTGTAATATACAATGGAAGTAAACCAACTTTTGGTTATTTACTAAATGAGAACGTATGTAAGATTGTGTCGTATGATACATTTTAATTTACGTGAAAATGATTATAGAGTTAAAGTTTTCCATTAATTTACCACCAAATAAAATATCGTCAAAAATGTTTCTAAGCAGAAACAAAATATTCAGTTATTTTAATAGATTTAATGTCGTTCTGATAATTTATATATAGCAGCCTATTAACATAGACAATTTGAGTATTTCACAGTGGCGGCTCGTCACTTTAGAAGCTGGAGGGCGCAGCCTGTTTAATTCATAAATTATTTCTAAATAATATATTTAAAAGAAAACACAAATTTCGGAATATGTTTTGCTAAATATTCATTTAGTTAAACTCAAAAATTTATATCACAAACAATATGGAAAAATAAAAATAAAACTTCCCCCAAAGGACGTGAATGTGTTGTAGAAACTCTGCAGCTTTGTAATGTGCATAAATATATAGGTATGTATGTTTTCACTTTGTTCCATACAAAATTCAGAACATGGCCTACCTAATGAATTCAATTCTCTTTTTTGATCAAGAGTTAATCTTGCAATATTCGTTGTCTTAAGCGCCTGAATTGAACTATTCATATTAAGCCTAGTTACAAAAAATATTAAAACATATAACTCAAATAAACATTATCCTAAAATAACCCTACATAATATTATTATAAACACATACACCACACACATCCTCAAGATGCAGGAGCACGCAGGATGACTGACATCAATTATTGCTGGTTCAAGCTATACACATTTCACAAGCTTTCAACCTTAGGGCGCGTGAGGGAGTGCGCCTTCAAAAGAAGAATAAGCAATGCTAGCTATAGCAGGAAGAGGACAGCGGGTTAAAGGGAGGGAAGGTTTGGTCTCACTATTTGGTCTCATTATGTCAGGCGCTGACCATCGCGCACCTGACTGCATGCCATTTGAAGACAAGAGGTGAAGGGGTGGGAAGGTTTGGTTTCCAATATCAGGCGCTGACCGCCTCGCGCCCGACCGCATGCCATTTTAAAAACATTGCCTTCTATTACCTAAACCAAAAACATATTTTTCTTGAAACTATTGTGGCAAGATAAAATTGTCGTGAGAGTGCGAATAATAACTTTAAAAGGAACTGGGGATTCGTGGGGATGGGGGGCGCGCGCCTTCGCGCCTGGTATTTCCTCAAATTGAAGCTATACCACCAAAAAAAGATAAATGCAGAATTTCTCTGTTTGTTCTTCTTTGGGTATTATATACTCGTGTGTGTGTGTATATATATAATACCCAATATATGTATATATAGGTCATTGGCACACCCAATAGAGGGAAAACTGGGAATTGGTCTCCCCCAAGACTCAATACTATTTTAATAAATAATTAATTATGTGAAGGTTAAAATAAAGAGTAATAAAGATGTATCAACTGCATAAGATACTTTTTAAAACCAGGTTTACCAGGTTATTTCAAAAGAGATAAAATTAAAATAACCCCTAAATTTGCTATTGAAAAAAAGCAAATTCATACTAGATTCGATATATTGTATGCAAGGCCAAAGCCAGATAAATATTGAATTAAAACTACCTTATTTACTGTTTAAAAATAACAAAAATATATACAAGGAACGATCTATATCTACTAATATTGTGATTGTCAAAAAAAAATCTAACTTGAAATTTCGATAAATAACGTTTCATGACCACCTGAAACCAAATACATGGTTTCTTCAATGCCATTTGTCTGTCCGTCTGTGTGTCCATCACTTTTCCCTTAGTACCCCTTTTATATACTTAAACCTTATTTTTAACTTATTACATAACCCTTAAAACTTAATTTGATTTAATTTATACCCTTTTTAATCATTTTAGTTACCCTAAACTATTCTCCCGGGCAAAGCTGTACTTCATGCTAGTAATATATAAAAAAACAAAAGGAAGTTTAGGTGTGTGTTCAGAATAATCTAAGCCCCTTCGAGATAAAATGAAAAATTGAAATTTCGAAGATCTTTAAAAGGACCACCTCATTTACCAAGGAAAATTTACTAATGAGGAATTTCAAAACTGGGCTCCAGGACATGGGGGAGGGAGTCAAAATACGAAATACGTCTTATCTCCGGTAAAAAATTCAAATTTGGGGAAAAGGTAGGGGGACTACTCCAGAGAATAAGATAAGTGTTAAAATTTCAAATTTATGAGTGAAAGCTGAGCGTGAAATTTAAATTATGATTGCCATAGTTAGTTGGGTATTGTGCAAGGAGGAATTATATAAATGCTAGCAGCCGGATGTTGAACGTCCTAATTTGAATAGTTTGATATAGTACGAAGAATGGATCAGCCTGCAAGTAAATTATACATGTGAGATGATTTCACCCTAAACCATTATTTGAAATAAGTCTCTTCTCTAGCCCCCTCCCCAGTAAACACAATATAATAACTATCTGGACAGTTATTATGTTATGGTCAGATAAATAAATCGAACGTTTAACAATGACGTTCATGTAGTGGCAAAAAAATACTTTGCTTAAATAATATTTGTTTAAAATAAATTAATAAAAATGCATAGCATTTGTCAAAACAAAAACAGTATGTAACATAAACATATTTGTAGTTGTCAACACAAAATTGATATTTCAAATACATAAAAATGCACACAAGTTTGTAAAACAATAAATTAAAAAGGGGAATTGGTCATAAATGTTAACACTAAGTCAATATACTATTTTAAAAAATCCCGTAGCTTATGGAAACAGCCGTTATTTAAAAAATGTTCTTCACTAATTTAACACCCTTTAACATTAGCCCTAATCTTTAGTTTACTTTTTTAAATCAACATAAATATTTGTATTTACCTAATCAGTTTATAGGAATAAAATATTTAAGAATCACTTAGAAATAAACAAACACAATATATTTATTTGACATATTTTCTAATCGAAACAACATTGGTGATTTTACGCTCAAAGCTCCTCAATGTGTTGATTCGTGTAGTTTTTTCTCTTTTTAATGAGAAGAACAATATGCAGATTAAAAAAACTCAAACAAGTTATCACAAATAACTATTTGGCATTTTAGTAAGATTTTCCCTGATTCCTATACTGAGCACAGCACCCTAGATAAGGTCCTGCTCGACGTTCTTCGACTTTAGTTTTTAGCTTATTGCCTTACTAACCGTTCGGGCTATACACATTTACTCCCGTTAATATGGTATGGGTGATGAAGGTAGAATATAGGTCAAATGTACCTGTACTTGCATATAGAAATAAAAGAATAACATTTAGAAAATAATCTTGAGAATGACCAGCTGCGAATTGAACCCCGATCTCGCCGTTGCCAGTAGGCTAGACTAAATGAGACTTGCATTTAGTTTACGTGCTCACTAGTGCTGCCATGAATGATTTTAGTTGAGATTGTTATTCCTATTCTCGAACAATATTTGGTTTTGTGTTTGTGGCGCTATCTTTATACTTTAGTAATCAATAATATAATAATGCTAGGAGTTTGGTCGACTTCACTGGTCCTGGAGTAAAGTGCTCGCCTCAAGACCCGGTGTTCGTGGGTTAAAACCCTGCCGGGGTCAAAGGATTTCTTTCGAGTGATAACAATTCATAGCATAACTTCTTTTGGAGGGAAAGTAAAGTCATTGGTCCCATGTCGATTGTAGTATGTAAGATAACCCTGTAAGGTTTGTGAAAATACCTTTCCCGGCAAAATTGTTAGGCCCTTTCTATCTCACTCATAGAAATTCTCGTGTGCTTATATAATCATTTGGTTCAGAAAGCGCACTTTAAATACAACAAATACATAAAACTAGTAGTTGGACCCGTTTCTTACCCACGCAATAAAAATTCAAATAATCAAAATAAGACGTTTAACACCAGACCAATTGTTGTCATTAATCCGGCCCTGCTACTATCCATCTGTGTTAGACACATTTTAACTATAATAACGGAGTAGAGCTAAGGAAAATATATATTAAAGTAAGCATATCCGCATTTGCGTGAAGGAAGCGTGGATAAACACTTAGGGAAGAACAGCCCTCGGTCCACGTGGCTGAGATTTGAACCCAAAACTTCCAGCTACGAGCAAACTAAACATGATCCTGAAACTTACCTCGCGCACCCAACGATTCAGATATATTGAATAATTCTTCGATAAAATATCTCTTTAAAATATTTATTAGTGTTGTGATTTATGAAAAAATTTTCTTACGAACTTAATAGTTCTAGTTCCTACGTTGCATGAAATACACTATTAATATTTCTATTGAAAAGCTATAAATGAGAAAATATGTGTTTATTATTACTATTACTAGACTATTAGGAGTGAAGATGTATATATTTGTTAGATAATCTAAATACCTGTTTCATATTCGATATAGATACAATTTAAATTCTAACACTTACCGAGGAATAGCTATCTCATTTACTTGTTTGGAATTTTGTACTTTAGAGGGTGGTGATTTTTTGTTCCCCATGGGCACTGTTTTAATTATATTATTATTATTATTATTATTATTATTATATTATTATTATTATTATTATTATTATTATTATTATTATTAGCACCACGTATTACTATCCGTTCGGGTTATACACACTTGCGCTAATGTTTAATGGTAGGAGTGATTGTGAGATCAAATGGAGGACCTACAGTTTAACGTGAGATCCGAACCACTGTGGAGGCCTGGCATTCCACACATTCACAAGTTGTGTTTGGCAATAAGATAAATCTGTGTCGGGAGCGAGGATTGAACCCGGACCCCTAGCACAGAAGTCTCAAACTAGTTTACTTAGTGAAACTTGGCAAAATTTGTTTGAAACTATCACAAATATATTAACACAAAAAAACAATTCACACATGGACTAAATATATAAAACAATACTACTTAAAATGTATTGCATTTTTAGAGTAAAAAAAAAACAACAACATTAAAACTATTCTCACTGAAGAATGTCTATTTGAAAACCAGTTTGTGACGTCAGTTGCAACAAACCCTCATGTCACTGTGAGGGGAGCTAGCGGTGGAGGAAATGGCTTCAAGAGAAACACACAGCAACCAGCCGGTAGACTCAAATTTAAAAACAACGATATTCTCTTCTATAAAATACAACACTTGATGTGCTGGTTCAGAAAACTGTTCAGGTTAAAGGGTATTCAACTATGGAGGGAGTGAAATAATAATTGTTTACATATTTTCTTAAGTTTATTTTTAATTAATAAATATAGTTTTTTTAAAATACGACCCTTGTTCAAATTATTAATTAAAATACATATTTTAATATTAAAAAAAAATCTAAATTATTCAGGAAATAGCCAAAGAAACAATCTTTTTGGAAACAGAGACATCAAATTTTTGAAAAGGTATTTTGGGCATAATCCTGGAAAAAAAATCATAAAAATTATTTTAAAACTTTGAAGTTCAATATTTTATATCTTTTTAATGACTGGATTTACAAAAACCAAATACATTTGGTTATAACAAACAACCTTTATTCTAATAGGAGAAAAATTTACAAATCTATTAAATAATAACTACCATCAGATTTAAGGAGGTTAGTAATACAAGTATTTTAGATATTTGGTGGGAGTTCCCCCTTAAGGAGTCATGAGCCGTAACTTCAAGGAACCAAGCATTGAAACCTTGGTTCGTTCTCAAGTTTAAGGAGTAACTCCTGTTGCCCCTTTTTTATTTTCACTATATATTATTGTTTACAGTTCAATAGTCGTCCTTGGGGAACTGATCACTCCTCCATGCTTTAATAGAGGATGAAATTAATGTACTACATCATATATTTGTGTAACTGATTGCATCTTTCATAATAATAAATTAAATTCACTGTTGATACCATCTTCTTTTGACGTATGTTTGTAATGATATGAAATTATACATATCGATGTTATTATTCAAATCTATATTCAAGATTACTATATTTAATATTCGAGCGGGTAGTAAGATTTATTTGTGTAGAACTGTCGAGTTGTAAGGTGTGGTGAAATCCTTCTACGTCTCTATTTAAAAAGACAAGGCACTTTCCGTGGAAAGAGACGCACCTGGATGACCTCACCCCTTTTCTTTTAGGAAGCTTCGAGAAGGAAATGTCGCTTGATATACCCCTTGAAATGCGCACATCTACTCACTGCTGGTGATCCTTCCTTCTCGACAAGAACACGTATAGCTAAGATTCATTTAACGCAATAGTCGGGCTTTTATCAAATATAAAATGCGTGTGATATCTAGCTAAAAGTAAATAGTTCATTCATTTAAAATTAAAATAAAAGACTATAAAAAGAAATACCAGAACTTTTAATTTATAAAATAATACCATTAATTATTACAATAATATCACCCTAACGATGGCGTATAGACATTTCTTATCAGGCCAGCGTTTTAATTATTACAATAATGGCTTCCCAACGTGGAGGGCCTGATAAGCTGAGTTAAAAAATATATATATACATAAATTCAGTTCACAACCCGAGAAAGTGAAAGTGAGTGCTCAGAGAACAGTGAAAGTGCCACAAACAGCTTAAGTACTTTAAAAACAAAAAACAACAACAACAAACCAGGTGACTTAAGAAGAAGAAGTTCCAAAGCAGGTGACGTCGGAAGAAGAAGATCCAAACCAGGTGACTTCAAAGGGAGAACTTCCAAATCAGGTAGCTTCACAAGAAGGTCAGAGCTTCTAGACTACAGGTGAGGTACGCAGGGAGAATCTTACGTAAGTCATCAACAACAAAAAATTGTATTAAATATGGAAGAGACAGACAGTAGTAGCAGTGAAGATAACCTTCCCCTAGCACAATATTCCCAACCAATAGTAAAAGAACATTCTTGTTTAGAACTATCTGATCAGGAACAAAGTGAACAACAAATTAAGAAGGTAATTGAACCAATAGCTCATAAAGAAGAAGACTTAAAGGGGGTGGAGAATGTTTCAAAGGTAGAAGGTATAGTAGCTCAACAAACCACCTCAGCAAATGACCTCAATGTAGTATTAATGCAGTTAGTGCAGCAAATGAAAGAGAGTAGTGAAAAGTTGAGTCAGAAAATAGATCAAAATAGTCAGAAAATAGATGAGAGATTCGACGAAAATAGTCAGAAAATAGATGAAAGGTTCGACAAAAATAGTCAGAAAATAGATGAAAAATTCAACAGGTTAGAACAAGAATTACAGAGTAAATTTCAAGAAGTACAAAACGACTTTGACAAAAAATTACAGAAAGTACAACAACAGACTAAAAGTGACCAAATGCAGGTAAGGGACGAACTACAGACGCTTAGGGAAGACTGTAGTAAGTCAGAAAAGCAGACGAATGAGCAGATAAAAGAACTCAAAGATACAAAGAAAAACTTGAAGTTTAGACAGGACTCTTTAAATTCTAAGGTAAAAACTACTCAGGAAAGTTGCGAAAAAAATAAAAATGAAATTCTAGAACAGGTGCAAAATTTAAAAGAACGGTTTGCGACTGTTGAAAAAGAGCAACAAATATATAGTGATAACCTTAAATTCCAAAATGACCTCTTTGATGGACACACTGTACCAGATGTGTACATAAAGGAAATAGTTGACCACCAATTGGACAAATTTAAGGACAACTTGACTGAGACAGTGGACAAGACGTCACAAACAGTCAAACAAATGCGACAACAATTAGAACAGGCTAAGTCAAAATATGACGAGGTAGTAGAAAAAGGGACGCTAATTACCACTGGTGCCTTAGTATTACCCAGTACAGGCATACAGAATCAATTAATGGAATCTGTACCCAACTTCAGTGGAAATAATGATATGGTGCATGCTGTACAATTTTTGAAAAAGATGGATAGACTTTTTGAAAATAGTAAACTCACCGAAGCACAAAAAATAGCATTTTTTAATTCAAAGTTAGTAGGTGACGCTGAAGCGTGGCTGAATAATCATGAGGCTGAATATACATCCTATGAAGCAATAAAGATACCTTTTCGTAAAAGATTTTGGTCCGTGTATAAGCAGGATAAATTAGTAAATGATATTTTTACAGGCCGGTATGATCCACATCGAGGGCCTATGTGTGACTATTACAATAGATATGCTATGCAGGCAGGGAATTTGGACATCCCTATTGATGAGGAAAGATTAGTAAATCAGTTATTGCATCACTTCCCACGTGAAATACAAGATGCTCTTGTAGCTGCTAGAGTAAAAACTAGCGTTGAAATGAGAGAAATTCTAGAAATATTTGATGAGCGCTCTAGGAGAGAAAGGTCGAAACCACACATGCAAGATAGCTCATTTCAAAATGGAGGAAACCATTTAAATAGGGAGAGTAGACATAACCAGGCACGACCTATCCAGAGATCGAACCAGGAGTCGAGAAATCGAACTTGGGAAAATTCCAATAATCAGGGAAACAATTTTAATCCTAATTACACTAATCCTAATCAAAAGGGAAATTATTCTAATCCTAATTACAAGGGAGATTTTTCTAGACCACCAGGGATGGAATAAACTTAATCCAAAGAAAAGAACACAAGGGTAACGTTAGTCAACAAAGAAATCAGCTGATGAACACAGACCTTGAAAAAATAGAACCACACACACTAAAAACCCATGTCATTGTTCATGAAGAACCGGGACAAAACTTACAAAAAAATGGTCAGACAAGTCATTGAGTTGCCCGACAATGACATCCACTCAAGTTAGAGAAAGGGCCGATACTTTAGAAAACTGTCAAAAAAATATTTGTGGTGATTTGAAAATAAATAGTATTTTACAGGGTGACCCAAAAGAAGATTTACTTTTTGAAGGCAATGAATATAAAAAACATAGCAAAGCCGTCTCACCTGAAATAGAAGGTAAAATTAATGGAAGAACTATAAAGTTTCTCATAGATACTGAATCTGAAATAACAGCCATTTCAGGGGAATACTATGAACAATTGTGTAAACAGAATCCCAAAGAAGCTATTCCCACACTCCCTGTGAGTAATGTAACTATTATGTGCGCAACAGGAGCTAAAAATTAAAAGGTAAAAAGACAGATATTATTGGATGTAGAGATAGGGGGAAATGAAATGACTATTATATTCTTGGTTATAGAAGGTCTTAACGTCTCAGCAATTTTAGGTGCAGATTGGATGGTCAGCCTAAATGCAGTAGTTAATTTTCAAAGTAAGCAAATATCAATTAATAAAGAACCCTATAATACAAATGTTCCATTTGTAGGAGAGTCAGAATCGAATTTGCTATGTATGCATATAACAGGAGTGGTTAATAAAAATGATAATAGCTCTTTGATAATTAGAAAGAAGGTAGAGGTTAGACAAATAACCATAGATGACCCAAAGATACCCTGGGGGGAAATAGAAGATAAAATAGGCCAGATGGTAGAAATTCCTATTGAACGCAAACAGAAATTACTTGAAGTGATGTGGCAGTTTAAAGATATATTTTCTAAAAAAACAGGGCTAAACAAATTTTATAAATGTCAATTACAGGTGTCAAACCAAGAACCCTTTAACTGTAGATCGTATCCTGTACCATACAGTCAACGGCAGGCTGTAGAAGAGACTTTAAATCACATGATGAACTGGGACATCATTGAGCGGTGTAGCTCAGAGATAATAAATCCAATAGTGGTTGTAAACAAAAAAGATGGGGGGGTTAGGCTATGTTTAGACGCTAGACGAGTAAATCAAATCCTGATAAATGATAATGAAACCCCCGCCCCTGCCAGTGAATTAATACAGAAGTTTGATGGGTGTCAGTACTTAACCTCACTAGACCTTGTATCATCGTTCTGGCAAATTGAATTAGAACAGAAATCACGAAAGTATACGTCATTTATGTATAATGGAAGAACGTATTGCTTTAAAAGAATGCCATTTGGATTATGCGTCTCAACCAGTAAATTTATAAGAGGGTTAGAAGTCGTCCTGGGAGAAGAAGTACTTAATTTTGTAACCTTATATGTAGACGATATTTTAATAGCTTCAAAAACATACAAAGAGCATATCGAACAACTTAGTATGGTATTAAAAAAACTTCAGGAAGGGGGAACGACTGTTAATCTACATAAGTCATCAATTTTATGCAAAGAAGTCAATTTCCTAGGTCACGTAATCTCCGCAGGTGGGATTTCTGCAGACCCAGCAAAAACAAAAGCAATTAGAGAATTTCCTACACCAAGGAATAAGAAACAACTTCAGGCATTTTTAGGACTGATAAATTACTATAGAAAATTTACTAAACATCACTCTGATCTTGTATACCCCTTGTTACGATTAATTAGAAAGAAGGAAGAATGGTTCTGGGGAGAGGTAGAGGATTCTGCAATGCTAAGGATAAAACAACAATTCATTAATACCGTGATGTTAAAACACCCTGATTTAAGTAAACCAATGTGCGTTGCAACAGATGCATCGGGAGAAGCAATAGGAGCTGAGCTCTTTCAACTAGATGAACAGGGTGATCACAGACCAATAGCCTTTGCTAGTAGGGTGCTAAACGGCCCTGAACTAAACTACACAATCACAGAAAAGGAACTATTAGCAATAGTATTTGCATGCCAACAATTCCGAATTTATATTTATGGGAGACCCACAAATTTATATACTGATCATAAGGCTCTTATTTTTATAAATAAATGTAAACTTTTGCATGTTAGACTAACTCGATGGATCGTATTACTTCAAGAATACAATATGAATATTCAATATGTCCCAGGTGTTGAGCACACTGTACCAGATACAATTTCACGGTATCCAGCACAAGGAGTGGTTAAACACGCCACTGATTCAGAGTTTAAGATATTAGCACAAAGAAAAAATACCAGTAGTGAACAGGATAGGAAAATCAAACAGGAATTGCCAACCCTACAAAAAGAGGACCCTAGACTTAAGTTGGTATTTGAAGAATTAGAAAAAAATAACCCCAAAATAGAAATTTAAGATCGATACCAAATTCATGATAATTTATTATTTAAAAGAACCTTGTCAACAAACATTTGGACCATCTGTATTCCTAAAAAATTAATTGAGGTAGTAATTGATAGTTGTCATCAGCAATATGGACACGTGGGAGTTAAAAAGTGTCAAAAGGTCTTACAAGAATCATGTAATTTTCCACAAATGTACAAGTCAATTGCAAAAGAATTGCGTAGCTGTGATATATGCCAAAAAAGTAAAATTCCAAATGTCAAATATGAGGGTTTGATGAAAAATATATTGACAGACGAGCCATTAAAACTAGTATTTGTTGATCTATTTGGCCCACTCCCTTCCAGTGTTAGGGGTGTGCAATTTATTTTCGTTGTTTTAGACATCTGTACCAAATATATAAAACTATATTCGATCAGAAGGGCTACTGCAACTATTATTACCAATAAAATAATCAAAAGCTATTTTAATGATGTAGGTAAACCACAAACAATAGTATCAGATCATGGCTCACAGTTCGTAGGAAAAAAGTGGCGTGAAGCTATGGCAAAAGAAGGGATAGTTGTTAAATATACCTCTATATACCACCCACAAAGTAACGGTGTGGAAAGGGCTAATAGAAAGATTGGACGATTCTTAAGACTCTTCTGCCACCAGAACCATGCCTCATGGGCGTCCTATGTTACAAGAATAGAAGATTGTTTAAATAGTGTTACTCATGAAAGTACCGGATATACCCCACTAGAGCTAATGAAAGGGATTAGACCTAGTAGAAAACTAGAAGAAATATTTAATTTTCCACCTAGGACAGAACCGGATAGAGAAACAAAACTTTATTTGGCTATAGAAAATTTAAGAAGTGCAGCAGAAAGACGAACTCAATATCATAATAAAAAGATATCTAAGCCTATCAAATATGAAATAGGGCAACTAGTATTGGTAAAATCACATAAACAATCGTCCAGCCTGAATAAAGAGATAAAGAAATTCTTTCTTTTATTCAAGGGACCTTTTGAGGTTATAAAACAAATTGGTCATAATGTTTATCTAGTGCGAGACCCAGTTACGTTACAAATAAAAGGCAACTACAATTTGACTGAATTAAGACCTTATTATAAAAAATGAGCAAATCAAAATTAATATATAATATATATATATATATATTAATGTTGTCCATTGATTCCACAATCGCCTGGCAAATTTCATTGTTATGTCAAAATAAAGAGAGTTTCATATCATATAATTTTAATATGTAATAGGTGTTCAGAATTGAACCCTAGGTCTGTACACAAAGAAGAAATGCATTTACTTTTGTGACGTTGTCACAGACATAATGCAAACATGGACGATCTGGCTCACCTGATCTGGTCCCCTTTGACTGGGCTGGATCTCGACTTCATGAAACACGCGCACTCAACTCCACTCAACATCACGCGGCTTACTGACCGCCCGTGGCTCGAGGCCCGATTAGAGCAAGACTCGGACAATTGAACATCAAGATGCGCTAACCCGTATGCGCCGACGGTTGTGTTCGAGTGAAACAAGACTCATCCACCGGCGCGTGATTTGAAATTATCACGAGAATAATCGAGAATTCTGTCGAAGCAACGTACACCCCTCTCCCTTCGTCCCAGTGTGATTCCCGCCGTTTGTGAACACGTGATTGACTTTGTACAGTATATAACGGCTGGACTGTGTAGTGATGTCACTCATTTCTCTGCACTCGATTAGGTGAGACACTTGTCTTAGATTTAGACGTAGGTCGTTGTTCGACGTTTTCTAAATTATGTTTGGGTTAAATTGTTCAAAATTTAAGTTTCAACTTTAAATATAAATCATGATTACTAATAGCTATATTTCTCTGAGACTGCAGGATTTGCCTGTCAGCCATTATGGTTTATGCGCTAGCTTTTTTCTTTGTACTTAACGTTGTGTCCGCCTCACGGACGGGTTGGAACTTTAGCATGGCGCCATCTTGGGGGGCTAATGGAACTTTAGCATGTCGCCATCTTGGGGCGCTAATTATTTCTGTTTAACGTGTAACTTATTTTAAAATAGTTGTTCTGCTTGCTAAAAGTTAAAGATTTGTTACGATTGTGATTCCTTTTAAATTGTTACTCAACTCGGGGGCGCGAGCCCGTGCACCCAGCACATTGGTCATTACAATAATAATAATTAGATTGAACTAAATTGATTGGGATCTATTGTAACAGGTTAGGTTTAGGTAAATCATTTTCTCTGTCGCGCCTTACAATGGCAGTCTATTATAAAACTTCATTCTTATGTCAATATAGTGTCGGCATCGCCAGGTCGTGTAGACCTATACATATTACTTGTATTTAACTTTCCTGCTAGGTTAGTCGCCTTCTGCGAGGGTCAATTTAATTATGACTACGTTGGTATTAATCATTCTGTTTTCTCTTAACGACTTGGGGTCTTGCCCCTTTATTTATTGTTTACTTCGGCCCTTATCGGCCAGTCACTCGACTTTCCTAGAGTGCCTCGCTCTTGTATGTCTGCTAGTTGTTTGTAGAATAAAATAAACTCTCTTGTAACTTACCTACCTTTTTATTTATTGTAATTTGAACCTATCAAATCATATGAAGGGGGGGGGGGGGGTTACAAGAGAGAAGCTGCGCCACTCTGCTCTCGCAGAGTTGAGTGGGGCACTTAATAGGATATTAGGTATAGTTAGGAGAGAAAATAGGGTCCGCCTGTCTGCAGTATTGTTGGATGATTGATATTGTACTGATTCTTGTTTGTTTATGTTTCATGACTCCGTGACCATGGAGACCACTCCTGCAACTGCCATGTCCACCTTGACCACATCTAAGACTGCTGTCTACCGCCTGAGCCGGGACGAGTTGACAGCTGAGCTGACTTCAAGGGGCGTCTCCTTCCCTCCCAATGCTACTGTGGGTGAGCTCAGATCTAAGCTATGTGGGGAGATTAGCGGGACTGGGGAGGCTGAGACTGACTCGGGTATGGACAGGATTGAGGATGGGAATCCACCCCCTTTAGCGCCTACCGCTCCTCCTCCACCCCCTTCACTAGTTAAATGTCAGAACAAAGTACTTATGGAGATTTTGAATCGGACCCCTGTTTGCGACGGTCAAGATCACGCTACTCTGTTTAAATTTATGGTTGAGATCAACAGAGCATATTGTCTAAAGTTAGCGAGTGATAGTGAATTTTTGATTCTGTGTTTGGCCAAAACTTCTGGTTTTTTAACCCAGTTGTTCTCCCGTGGGATTCGAAATGGTTTATCTTGGAGATCACTTACTGACCTCATTTTAGAAGCGCTGTTACCCAGTAGGGCTAGAGAAAGGTTATGTAAGGAAGTTATTCACAGGTTTCAATATCCCCACGAATCGTTGAGAGATTTTGTTTTATCTATCACAGAGGCAGCTCAAGTTCTCAATAGTGGTCTGGGGGAAAGTCAGATCGTTGATATTATTCTTGAGAATGTGTCGCCCCTCACCCGGCGACATTTTGTATTTACATGTAAGCCCTGTACGGTACTTGAACTTTTCTCTCTAGCATCTTCGATTGAAAACACCCTGCTCGCCGAACAGGAGTATTTAAGTGCGCATGCGCCGGCGGCATTAAACCGCAGACGCACGGGTTCAACTCCCGAACCTATGAATACGGCCTTGTCATTAGCGCCTGTACTACCGGGCGATCGCGATGCTAACACTCCTAGGGACAACTTCTGGCCTTCGGGTTCTGACAACCGTGCGCCCCGCGACCTCTCGCGCATGAGATGTTTTCGGTGTAGAAGACTGGGTCACGTACAGAGACAGTGTAGATCGGGAAACTTATAGGGCGCGCTCGTAGTCGTGGTCCGGTCGTGCCCACTTGTATTAAACCACATGCTCCTACTCCTGTAGTTCAGATCCAGGTAGCCCAAAAGGATTGTGTTGCTCTTTTAGATACTGGAGCCAGTCACTCATTCATATGCCGTGAGTTCTTGCGCCAGTTAGAGGGTAAAACAAAAATCGATTATAGGTCGATAGGTCCTAAGATTTACGCCGTGGCTAATGGGCAGACTATCTTGGTCGATTGTAAAGTAGTGCTCTCTATTAAGATAGAAAGATTTGCCTGGAAACGTCCATTCTTTGTTATGCCAGAACTTCCCTTTGATGTTATTCTAGGGACTGACTTCATGTTCGAGACTGGAGTCAAACTTGACCTGAGATGCTTAGGAATATCTTTTAGTTTTGAACCTAGTTTGTTTATTCCGTTTTGTGTTGGGCACCATCCTCGCAGGTTGTTCCCCATTGTCGAGGAACGTGAAGCGATAGATCGTTTGATAGCTCGATTCCCTGACGTCATCACTGACAGATGGGGCAAGTGCGACATTTTGCCGTATGACATTGTGGCTCAGGACCACATTCCTGTTAGATCTGGTCCCTACTCCTGTGCACCCCCCAAACTCGAGATATTTAGAAATCTTATCATGGACTTGGAACGAAAGGAGGTTATTCGTCCCTCCAAATCCCCATACGCAAGTCCTGCGTTCATTATTCCCAGGAAAGGTCATGGGCATCGCTTGATTGTCGATTATAGAAAGCTTAATAAAAAAATAGTGTTCGACCCATACCCCATGCCTAGCATAGAGTCCGCCTTCCAACATCTTGGCGGAGCCAAATATTACAGCTTGATTGACCTTAATGCGAGCTTTCTGCAATGTGCTCTCTCAGAGTCGTCTAAGAAATTTACCGCGTTTATCACCCCCTGGCAAGTCTACGAATTCAACCGAGTGCCGTTAGGGATAAGTTGCGGGGGGCAAGCGTTGAGTAGAGTCTTAGACCATATTTTGGCGGACCTGAAATACAAATTCGTGTTTAACTACCTTGATGATATCTGCGTTTACAGCAAATCTTTTGATGACCATTTGCGTCATGTTGAGGTAGTGTTGAGGCGCCTGCGCGAGGCTGGGTTGACTGTAAACCCGGAGAAAGTCACATGGGCGAAGAGATCTATCCCATATCTTGGCTATATCATTTCTGAGGGTAACCTGCTCGTTGACCCGGATCGGGTTAAGCCTATCTTGGATTTTCCCGCCCCAAAAAACATAAAAGGGGTATTACGGTTTCTAGGTATGTGCGCCTACTACGCTAGGTTCATCCCGAACTTCTCTGACTTAGCCAACCCCCTTAACTCCTTGAAAAAAAAGGGTGCCACCTTTATTTGGGGTTCTGCCCAACAGCAGGCTTTTGTTGCGCTTAAGCGCCACCTAGTGTCGCCAGCCGTGCTACGCATGCCTGACTTTTCTCTGCCTTTCCAACTACATGTTGATGCCTCCTCTGTAGCGCTAGGGGCGGTTCTCTCTCAAACGACTTCCGAGGGAAGTAGACCTGTAGCTTTCGCCAGCAGAACTTTGAGCCCTGCCGAAAGAAAGTATAGCATATATGAAAAAGAATGTCTCAGCTGTATCTTCGGCATCGACAAGTTCGCTGACTATCTAGAGCTTCGCCAGTTTGAGTTGTACACTGACAACATGGCCCTCAGCTGGATATGGAATCACCCGAAACAACTAGGGAAAATTGGACGGTGGGTTTGGAAGCTATCCAGGTTTAAGTTTACTACCCATCACGTTGCTGGGAAGCTTAATGTTGTCGCTGACGCTTTGTCTAGGATGTGTGAGGATAAGGAACCTGTAGGAGAATGTAAGGAGGATGGCTCGTTATTTGTTATCCATACGATTCCCGAATCCTTTATCTCAATCAAAGACCATCAGTTGATGGATCCGTGTTGCAGACAGATCGTTGACAGGATCAAGCGTGGAGAGAGGATTGGGAATTACGAGATTCTTAAAGACCTCTTAGTAGTTCGTGTCAAGGGTAGGATAAGATATTTTGTGCCAGAGAAACTTAGGCCTATGTTACTTAAATATTTCCACGACTCCCTTTTTGGCGGCCATTGCGGTGTCCTTAAGACCGAACGCAAGATTTCTAAGGAATTTTTTTGGCCCTTAATGCCTAGAGACGTTAGAGATTGGGTGCGCAAATGTGAGCCGTGTCAATTGGCCAAACCAGCGCGTAATTCTAAAATAGGGTTTCACTCCGCGGATGTTGCTAAGCAACCGTGGGAGAAAGTTTTTGTTGATTTCGTCGGCCCCCTTACCCGCTCTACCCAAGGGAACACCTCTATACTCGTTGCCATGGACGCCTTCTCTAAATTCGTCATACTCATCCCCCTAAGGAACATGAAGGCAAGGACGACTGTTAATGCTCTGTGCAGGCGTGTTTGGGCGATTTTAGGGACCCCAAGGGTCATAGTAAGTGATAATGGACCGTGTTTCCGTTCTAAAGCTTTCGGAGATATGTGTTTTTCGTGGGGGATAAGACACGTTACCACTAGCCCGTACAACCCATCGCCGAACCATGTAGAAAGGTTTAATCGTAACCTAAACGTTGCCTTGACGATCTTTCACCACCTGGATCACACCCACTGGGACCAGGACTTAGACGTTTTGAACATTGCGTTTAACGCCGCTTTCCATGAGTCAGTCAAAGCCACTCCTTCCTCTATCCTCCTCAATAGGGACCTGAACCACCCATTATTGTTTAACTGGGATATTGACCCACTCCTAAATGACGCAGGTGATTGTTCTTATGAAAAGAAATGTGAGGTAGCTTTTTCTAACCTCCTGAAGTCCCAAAGGAAGGTTGCCGCCACCTATAACCGAGGGCGTATCCCTGTCCCATTTAAACTTGGGGACGTTGTTGTGTGCAAGTGTTTTCCTCTTAGCTCAGCTGCTGACAAGTCTTCGGCGAAGATGGCGTATAAGTGGAGTGGTCCCTGGTCAATTGAAAGATTTCTTACACCTGTTTCGGTATTGTTAAAAGAAGTATCCGACCCATCTTTGACACGTAGAGCACATGTCAGCCACCTAAAGGCTGCAGGGAAATGAGTCAATTGACCCCGTGCTGTGTGTCGTCTGTTTGCTTAAGTGTACCTTTGTGATTTAATTTTGCGTTCTTAAGTGCATGTTTCTAGGTATTCTATATTGTTGTATATATAATTTATATAAGGGAAGGGTACCACCCCCTGGTATTGTTAGGATAAATTTGTAGTACTGTAGGGCCTAGGTATGACTTTGGGCAGAAACTTGTGTTGGACTGTTTATAATAAAGCGTGTGTCGGGTCCAAAGTACATGGTGCAGAACGTTCGCCCCACCGACCGGACTACCTCTAAGTGCGTGTGAAGCGGCAAACCCACCTTTCCTCATTCGTGGAAAGTCGTCGCTAAACAGAGTTGTGGGTATCTCTGTGACTCGTGCTGGTAGACAATGTTAGTGCTACGAAACTGCCACAGTAACTTTCAAGGATGGCTGCGCTAACTGATAAACTTTACAATTGGATGTGGTGTTCACGTGTAAACTTTTGTTCTCAGAGACTTCACCTATTCGGCCTTCCGCCCCCCCCTTTTTTTGCCCTGCCCTTTCCTTCCCCTCCTTTGTTCCTGTACACTCATCGGCAGTCAATGATCGCCCAGCTGGGCGTGGCGATGAAGCTTCCCTGGTGGTTAAAGCGGGCCACCTTACGAGCATATGCTGTCTCCCTGTCAACCCGGGATGACGGTGTGTTGGAGTGAGCGTGTGAAGCAGAGGTCAACCCCCGGAGTCCAGTTATTCGTCATCTCCCGAACCTGCATCTGGCCACCTAACATGGCCTCGGAGGGTACCGGAGCCGCCACCCACCCTCTAGTCAGCGGTGAACATCGAGGAAGGCGCCTCCCCGTGTCTTCACCAAAGGCTAAGGACGTCCTTCTTCTCCGTCCAAGGGGGGACATTGTGACGTTGTCACAGACATAATGCAAACATGGACGATCTGGCTCACCTGATCTGGTCCCCTTTGACTGGGCTGGATCTCGACTTCATGAAACACGCGCACTCAACTCCACTCAACATCACGCGGCTTACTGACCGCCCGTGGCTCGAGGCCCGATTAGAGCAAGACTCGGACAATTGAACATCAAGATGCGCTAACCCGTATGCGCCGACGGTTGTGTTCGAGTGAAACAAGACTCATCCACCGGCGCGTGATTTGAAATTATCACGAGAATAATCGAGAATTCTGTCGAAGCAACGTACACCCCTCTCCCTTCGTCCCAGTGTGATTCCCGCCGTTTGTGAACACGTGATTGACTTTGTACAGTATATAACGGCTGGACTGTGTAGTGATGTCACTCATTTCTCTGCACTCGATTAGGTGAGACACTTGTCTTAGATTTAGACGTAGGTCGTTGTTCGACGTTTTCTAAATTATGTTTGGGTTAAATTGTTCAAAATTTAAGTTTCAACTTTAAATATAAATCATGATTACTAATAGCTATATTTCACTGAGACTGCAGGATTTGCCTGTCAGCCATTATGGTTTATGCGCTAGCTTTTTTCTTTGTACTTAACGTTGTGTCCGCCTCACGGACGGGTTGGAACTTTAGCATGGCGCCATCTTGGGGCGCTAATGGAACTTTAGCATGTCGCCATCTTGGGGCGCTAATTATTTCTGTTTAACGTGTAACTTATTTTAAAATAGTTGTTCTGCTTGCTAAAAGTTAAAGATTTGTTACGATTGTGATTCCTTTTAAATTGTTACTCAACTCGGGGGGCGCGAGCCCGTGCACCCAGCACATTGGTCATTACAATAATAATAATTAGATTGAACTAAATTGATTGGGATCTATTGTAACAGGTTAGGTTTAGGTAAATCATTTTCTCTGTCGCGCCTTACAATGGCAGTCTATTATAAAACTTCATTCTTATGTCAATATAGTGTCGGCATCGCCAGGTCGTGTAGACCTATACATATTACTTGTATTTAACTTTCCTGCTAGGTTAGTCGCCTTCTGCGAGGGTCAATTTAATTATGACTACGTTGGTATTAATCATTCTGTTTTCTCTTAACGACTTGGGGTCTTGCCCCTTTATTTATTGTTTACTTCGGCCCTTATCGGCCAGTCACTCGACTTTCCTAGAGTGCCTCGCTCTTGTATGTCTGCTAGTTGTTTGTAGAATAAAATAAACTCTCTTGTAACTTACCTACCTTTTTATTTATTGTAATTTGAACCTATCAAATCATATGAAGGGGGGGGGGGGGTTACACTTTGTAACTAAATGCGACTTAGGTTTGTAGTTACTAGAAATCCTACGCAGATTTGTAGCGTTGAATGTATATCAACGTTAGTAGTTACTAAAAAATACGACGAATATTTCCTAAGAAAATGTATTGTTACAAAGCAGAGAAAGAAAAAAAAAGATGGAGAGTGACCCTTGTCCATCATATTCAATTCTCAGAAAAAAAAGGATTCTTTTGACAAAGAAATAAGTTTAAAGTAAACAACTATAATGGCCAGTAAGGCAGGTAGCATTTTTCTACATGAAAGTAAAAAGAATAAACTTTTTTTTTTACCTATCTCACACTATCTCTTTCTCTGACTATATTGTAATAGAAGATAGTTTTTTTCTATGTACATGTCTTAAATTATGTCATAAATTTTGTAAAACTTTTAAGTATAATTTTAATGAGATAAGGATAATAAATAAATAAGTTCAAGGTTCTATGAATATTAAATTCTATGTATTCTGTATATTATACTAAGCAAAGATGATTAATATTGAATTATGTGTTGTACTACCAATGTGTTAAGCAAGAATGATTAAAATGGAATTATTTGTGTTGTATTAATAATGTATTAACAAGGAAGCATTTCAATGTTACTATATTAAGTGTGTCATCTTTACTAGACAAGCTGTGTTTAGATAAATAATATTAATTTATCAAGGGCTTATCATAGAAATGTAGTGTATGTAATTCATTAAAAGTGCCTTAAAAGTAATGACATTCAAAAGATCGACTCATCAGTAACAGTCGGGAAATTTTAAAGATAGAATTTAAATGCAGTATCAAACAAGGGTCAAGGTATGAACCTATTACAAAACAATAAAAATGTTAAAATTTGCAAGAAATTTTATAGGCCAAAGAAATGAACGAGTATTAAGAATCTTTGATACAGAGTTAAAAAAAAATTTGTTTGACCAATCTAAATGATCGATATGAATTACATATATTTGTTTACGACATCCAGTAATGATCGTTCATGGTAAAGTACCATCATAAATGCAAGATGTCTAAAGAAAAGGAGGTTATGTTTTAAATTCGCTTGGTATGGATAGGTAGTTATGCAATGATATGAATTATAGTCGTAGGTCTAATATCTAGTCTTCGTGGAAGATACACCAGTTGAAGGTGAAGAACTCGTCGTTGATCCTAATTGCACCAAATAAGGTGAGCTCCGTCGTTGATCCAATATATATTAAGGTGAGTTAAGTCGTTCAAAATAAATAAAAATATAGATATATATGGGAGGAATTTCCCCATAAAATCTATTTATGTGAGTGCGTCATTGAAGAAAGATAAGATAATAGTCGACATAATTCGTTTTGTTTAAACCTATACCAGGGAAGGAATTAAAGTTGTCTGATGTGATTTTCTGGTGTGTTTCGTAAACAAATTAAAACAATATAATTAATAACAAAACTAGATAAAAGTATTCAACGGTGAACTAAAGGAGAATGTCAAATATTTTGTCTTGGGCCTATAAAATAAAAAAATAGCTGGAGCAAAGGCTGATTTAATTAAAGCCCTATTAAAAAAATAAAATAAAGTTAACTTAATTAAAATCAAATTGATTTGATTAAAACATTGTTAAAGAACAATGGATATTAACCATGATATTAAGGAGGATCGATCAATGAATATTGAGATAGATAATTTAAAACATTGTGTATTAAAACAATTAAATTAAGTGTTATCTACATTGTATAACATTTTATATTACATATGTCAAATATATTGTATTAAGTTAATAAAATGTAATTTTGGTTAAATATTCTAGAACTAAGATTTTCTGAATAATGCTATTGGATAAAAAACCATAATAAAGAAAACAAATTAGTTTAGTGTGACACTGTAAAAAAAAAAACTTTTCTATTTTGTTGTATGTAACAAAGGAATTTTAAGAGAGAAAGTATGGTTGAGGACAAACCTTAACTCAACAATTGTACTTAAAAATAATTTTGTTCTGTATATTCAATTTGAAGTATTTATAAGAAACTTGTTCATTATGTAATTGCTGTTAGATATCACACACGTTCAATCTTTCCAGCAATTAGGGGGGTAACTGTAATGATATGAAATTATACATATCGATATGTTATTATTCAAATCTATATTCAAGATTACTATATTTAATATTCGAGCGGGTAGTAAGATTTATTTGTGTAGAACTGTCGAGCTGTAAGGTGTGGTGAAATCCTTCTACGTCTCTATTTAAAAAGACAAGGCACTTTCCGTGGAAAGAGACGCACCTGGATGACCTCACCCCTTTTCTTTTAGGAAGCTTCGAGAAGGAAATGTCGCTTGATATACCCCTTGAAATGCGCACATCTCCTCACTGCTGGTGATCCTTCCTTCTCGACAAGAACACGTATAGCTAAGATTCATTTAACGCAATAGTCGGGCTTTTATCAAATATAAAATGCGTGTGATATCTAGCTAAAAGTAAATAGTTCATTCATTTAAAATTAAAATAAAAGACTATAAAAAGAAATACCAGAACTTTTAATTTATAAAATAATACCATTAATTATTACAATAATATCACCCTAACGATGGCGTATAGACATTTCTTATCAGGCCAGCGTTTTAATTATTACATGTTCTACCCTTCTAATATTTACCGTATTTCCCCATTGGTATACGCCACCGTTTGTTTGACAGAGAAAGAGCGTATCCCTAGAGACAACCGGGGCAGTTTAGTTCAATTAAAATACTAGGAAATTTTGGCGGCACATCTCCAAAATTTCGCAGCACACCGGTTGGGAGCCACTGATCTAAGGTAACATCATTAGGTGCTTGTCCCTCGCATCATAACACTGTTAACTTTTTTACGTATGGGACATAGATAATACATTCATTATTTCTTAAGGGTATCCTTAATGGTCTTTTTAACTCTACAATTTTCTTATCATGATTCTTTTGTTTTGTTTAGTTATAGCTATCTTAGCATTCATGAAAATGAGTACTTAACAATGGAAATGACTGTATACAAACATACCATTCGTATTTTACTTCTTTACATTGTGTAACGTTCTGGAATTACGTTACCGCGATGGGTGCCTATTGACGAATTATAATTAATACACTTTTCATTTTGACATGTTTTTTATTTTTCTGAATCAGTTTAATTAATGCGAAAATAGATCATCTCGAACTATACGCGGGCTAGCGCGGACAGGTGTTGCTAGACGCCAAGTGAGTTCTGGACACCAACTGCCAACTGACAACTCCCAACTGAACACTGCCTTTATGTTGCACCATCCCTTGTATATATTCCTTGGTCATGGAAGCTTCGAGAAGGTTCAGTTTAGAAAAACAAAATACAAGACAAAAAAATCTCTGTGTCACTCGAAGCTTCGAGAGCCGGAAAATGACTCAAGTTACATTTAAAAATCTCTCTTCGAACCATCGAGAAGAGGAAGTTATTATTTGAAAAAATATATATTGTCAAACTGACTTGGCTGGTGTCACGTGCGTGACGTCACTGATCAGTGGCTTTTGCCTTCTTAGAAGAAGAAGTGCTTTAAGCGCCATTTAATATACTATATAATTTAAATGAAATAAGATATGTTTATAAAATTAGGACGATATTATTGTCAATGCTTTCACATACTTTTCAGGGGCAAATCAGTTACATTACAATTGATCAAAACTTTATTGATTAATTTTAGCATAGTACAGTATAGTATAACTTGTTAACCTATAAAAATGAAATTTATTTTTATGGTTGTACAGAAATAAACGTTTTGTTGTGTTAGAAAATTTTACAGGTAATGGTAACACATTATACACAATATATTAAATATAGCTATTTATCTAAATGGCGTTTTTTTTCTGGGAATTGATGAAAATGAGATGAATACATTTCTTAAAGGCTCAAATATAATTTTATATTATTTAAATTTAAAAATGACATCTTAATAGGAGAATCAAGCCGAGGATCTTTGGATCAGTACACTGGGTAGTAATATTACTACTGTAAATATTTAATTGTATACAGCTCATAGAATTAATGTCAAGTTATTACTAAATTACAGCCCCATACATAATAATTACTTTACCTTAACATTGGTACACAAAAAACATCAAATAGTAATTTTGGCCCCCTATGTAAAGATTTGATATCCCTGAATGACTATATATAACTTATAACTCATACACTTGTTAAACTAGTGCCATACTACATTTATATTGTCGAATGACCTGAATAACTAACAGGAGTCTTGACAATAAACAATTATTTTCGGCTCAGAAAAATATACTCATTTATTTTACGCCTGTATAGTTACGCTTTAAATTAATCTCATGGTACCTTTAATTCGAGAAGAAAGTTTTAAATGTTCATATTTTATTAATAAAAACTAATTAATTATAGCTCTAATTCTATCGCAGAAGGTTTTTATTGCAATGTGTATTTTTTTAGCACGCATTTCACAACCTTTTTAGGTTATAGGCATATGTACTAATTAAGCTAATGATTTAGAGATGAGGCCGGTTCAATTTAGGGGAAGTGTACTCGCATTAACTTGAATGGAAGGTGGAAAACTATTTTGGAAAACCACCCTTAGTATAAACGACTGGGATTCAAACCCCGATCCTCCTGTCCTCAGCAATCCAGTCTAATACGATGTAATCATAAAGTTAACGTTTTGTATGGTTATCATACGTTTTTAAAACACAACAAATTATTTAAAATATAAACATTGATGGCAATAACACTATTTAATATGTTCACAAAAACACATAGGTCCACATTCATAGACGTCGCTAGCTTTAAATTATTTGGGGTAGAAACCAACTCATTTAATTTTAAATTTAAAAATAATAATGATTTCTTACCAAATGAGAATCATGAATATTAAGATAACGGTTTTATAAGTAATTTACAAAAAGCTACCTGGAGTTAATCATTTATTAATTCATTGCTATAAACGTGGATTTTCAATTTTTTGATAAAAACAATTCACTGTTCCTTTTACGGTACTTAGAGTGTCCTATTTGCTTGTATTGCTGGGTAGGCGGGCTTGGGGGGATCGGAGGGGGGGGGGGGTGATAATCACCCCTAACATCCTCTAATGATGCCCAGGATGATATATTTTAATTAAACTTTAGTTATTTAAACTTTACTGTAAAACAGGTATTAATACTTTTTGAAGGCACCAACACACTACATTATTTGTCAACATCAAAAATATAATTTAATGGCATGATTCAAATTTTAGGTAGGTTATTCATTTTGATAATTCTTAAAGGCATTGAATAGTTTAACTATAAATTGTCGGTATGAAATCTAGAAACTATATTTTACAAAAAATATCAATTTTTGCCTCTGGTTTTTGCGGAAATGCTGTGAATTATTTTCTAGAATAACTACTATCTTAACCTGAGAAGCAAAACAAACAAAATAGCGTCTGTTCTATTTTATAAATTGAACTTGAAAGGAGACATTCCCAACATTTCTGAGAGTTGATGTCTGTCTTCAGAATTGGAGTCATCTCGACTACCGGGCACTTTAAAAAGATCAGCAAGACTTGGCACTGGTTTGTTATCATTCAGAAATGAATCTATCACTGGGGAGTAGTCAATCTCATCTTTAAAAGGAACTACGAATGACGGCGAATTAATTGTAAAGTAGATGGGTTTATTTGGCACAGGATTGTTTAATATTTTTATAAAATCTAGAAAATAGGGTGGTTGCGATTGGATTTGATTCCAATTTATGGGAGGGTATTCGATGTAGAGAGAATATGTAGGTTCCAGAGGGGATAGGCCGTTCTTTGGAAATGAGTTGGGAAAATCAACACTAGGTGGTAAATTGTCTAATTTCTTTCCAAATGGAAAATCTGGTGGGAATGTAAATGGAAAAGGTGAAAATCCTTCTAGGTATTTGTCAGGCAATAAACTATCTGGAAGATAGTAAGGGTCAGCAGAAGGCAGGAGCGGTTCGTAGGGCAGTAATGGAAAAGGAGAACTTTTATTACGTCATAAGGAGGATATAAAACTATTATGAAAAGCGGTTTCGAAGGGGATGAACCGGAGTAATTTGAGAAATTGAATGGATTCCGTTGTTGTAAAGGTTTTAATGGCGGAAAAATACCGATATTGGAGTTTGGCAAGTCTTTAGGGTGTTTAGGATAAAGAGTTCCGATAAATCGGGCAGCTTTAATGGATTTGGAAGCTTGTGTATGGCTGGGGGGTTTCTCTGGCTCGAAATAGGTGGACTACTCGTTTGGTATGGCCTAGAAGGACTTGTTGGGTAGTCTGGAATTCCTAGGGTAGTCAGACCAAAGTTGGGATTTAAAACATTTTTATGAATAGTTGGTTTGTAATGGTTAAAAGGCGTGGAAGGATTGAATAAGTCATAAAGGTTGAACGTATATGGACTTTTAGGAGATTCTGGATTAATTTGATTGTAAGGGTTGTTGAAAATATTTGGAATGTTAGGATTATTTGGGCTGTTAGGATTGTTAGGAGTGTTTGGGTTGTTAGGGTTGTTTGGATTATTTGGGTTGTTTGGAGTGTTAGGATTATTTGGGTTGTTAGGATTATTTGGATTGTTTGGATTATTAGGGTTGTTAGGATTATTTGGATTGTTTGGGTTGTTAGGATTGTTTGGATTATTAGGGTTGTTAGGATTCTTTGGGTTGTTTGGATTATTAGGGTTGTTAGGATTATTGGGATTATTTGGGTTGTTGGATTATTTGGGTTGTTGGGATTATTTGGGTTGTTGGGATTATTTGGGTTGTTGGGATTATTTGGGTTGTTGGGATTATTCGGGTTGTTAGGATTATTCGGGGTGCTAGGATTATTTGGATTGTTGGATATTCGGGTTTTTTAGGGTTATTAGGGTTTTTGGATTATTTGGGGTTGTTAGGATTTTTTGGGTTGTTAGGATTTTTAGAGTGTTTGGGGTTTTTAGGGGTTTTTAGGATTATTTGGATTTTTAGGATTATTTGGGTTTTAGGATTATTTGGATTGTTTTGGGTTTTAGGGTTTTTAGGATTATTTGGGTTTTTGGTTTTTTTGGGGTTATTTTGGGGTTTTTAGGATTATTTAGTTGTTAGGATTATTTGGGTTGTTAGGGGTTTTTTGGGTTTGTTAGGGTTTTTTGGGTTGTTTTGGTTTTTAGGATTATTTGGGTTAGGATTGTTTGGATTTTTTGGGTTATTTGGGGGTTTTAGGGTTATTTGGATTGTTGGATTTTTAGGAGTGTTTGGGTTTTAGGGTTTTTTGGATTATTTAGGTTGTTTGGAGTGTTAGAATTATTTTGGGATGTTTGGAGTGTTAGGATTATTTTGGGTTTTTAGGGGGAAAGTGGATTATTTGGGGGTTTTTAGGAGTATGATTGTTAGGTTATTTTGGGTTTTAGGATTTTTTGGGGGTTTCAGGGTTATTTGCATTGTTTTGGGTTATTGGGTTGTTAATTATTTGGGTTTTTAGGATTATTGGATTGTTAAGATTTTTGGGTTGTTGGAAAATGGGGTTATAAGAATTATTTGATTTTTTTTGGGTTAAATGGTTAGTGGATTGGCTATATTATAAGGTTTTTGGGTTTAAGGTTATATGGATTTAAAAGGTTTGATGGGTTTTTAAGGCTTGGAAGGATTACTAGGTTGGGGGATTATAAGGTTTTTGGGGAATTAAGGGGTTTTTAAGGGGTTTTAAGGATTTTATGATTAATAAGTTGAAAGGATTTAAGGGGTTTATGGTTATAGGGGTTTAATGGGTTTTAAGGATTTATGAATTACTGGGTTTGATGAGCTACTAGGTTTGAGGATTATAAAGTTTGTGGGTTTTAAGGTTTAGGATTACTAGGTTTGATGGGTTAAAGGTTAGATTTTAAAGGTTTTATGGGGAAAATAAGGGTTTTATGGGGTTTTTGGTTATGTGACACTAGGGTTTAGGGTAACTAAAAAATTTTTTAAATTTAAAAAAAAGGGGTTTTAAAAAATTATTGGTTTTGGAAAAGGTTTTTTTTAAAATTTTTTTTAGGGTTTTAAAATTTTTAAAAATTTTGGAAAAGGGTTTTGGGGAAAGGGGAATTTTTTTAAATTTAAAATTTAGGGTTTTTTTTTGGGGGGGTTTTTTTTTAAATGGGGTTTAGGGGAGGGAAAAGGAAAAAGGGTTTAATTTTTAAAAAATTTAAAATTTTTTTTGGGGGATTTTTTAAAAGTTTATTTGGGGGGGAATAAAATTTTTTTTTTTTTAAAAATTTAAAGGGTTTTTTAAATTTTTTTAATATTTTTATGGGGGTTTTGGGGGGGGGGGGGGGGGGGGGGGGTTGATTAAATGGTTACATTAATTAAAATTTTTTTGGGGGAAATTTTAAGATAAAATTTTTTGGGAAAAATTTAAAAAAGGGGGATGGTTTAAATTTTAAAAAAGGGTTTGGGGAAAAATTTAAATTTTTTTAAAAATTTTTAAATTAAATTTTTTGGGGGAAAAAATTTAGGGAATTTTGGGATTAAAATTTTTTTAAATTTTGGGAAAAAAAATTTTTTAAAAGGGTTTTGGTTTAAATTTGGGGAAAATTTTTTTTTGGGTTTTTAAAAAGGGGGAAAAGGGGTTTTGGGGAAATTTTAAATTTTTTGGTTTGATTGAGGGTTTTAAAAAATGGGAAAAGGGTTTTTTTAAGGGTTTGGGGGGGGGTTTTTTAAAATTTCTGGGGGGGGTTTGGAGGTTAAAGGGAATTTGGGGTTTTTTTAAATTGAAATTTTAAAAGGGAAAATTTTTTTTTTAAAGGTTTAAAGGGGTTTGGGTTTGGGGAAAATTTTTTTTTTTTGGGTTTTTTTTTTTGGGGTTTTTTTGGGGGGATTTATTTTGGTTTTTTTTTAAGGTTTTGGGGGGGTGGTTTTTGGGTTTGGGGGAAGGGAAAAAATTTTTTTTTTAAAATTAAGGGTTTTTAAATTTTTGGGGGTTTTGGATTTTTTATTTTTTTAGGGGTTTTATTTGGGGGTTTGGAGTTTTTTTTTAAATTTTTTGGGGGTTTTGGGGTTTTTTTGGGGGGGAAATTTTATGGATTTTTTGGGGGATTGGGGTTTGGGTTTTTTTTTTTTGGGGGGAGGGGGGGGGGGGGGTTGGGGGGGGAGGGGGGGGGGGTTGGTGGGTAGGTGGGGAGGGGGGGGGTTTGGGGGTTTTGGGGGGGAGGGGGGAAGGGGGGGGTGGGGAGTGGGGGGGGAGGTGTTTTTGGGGGGGTGGAGGGGGGGGTTTGGGGGGGGTTTGGGGGGGGTTTTTGGCGTGGGGGATTTTTTGGGGTGGGGGGGGGAGGGGGGGGGGGGGGGAGGGGGGGGGGGGGGTTTGGTTGGGGTGGGGGGGGGAGGGGGGGGGTTGGGGGGAGGGGGGGGGTTGGGGGTTGGGGGGGGTTAAGGGGGGGTTTGGGGGAGGGGGGGGTGGGGGGTTGGTGGTTTGGGGGGGGGGGGGGGGGTTTTTGGGGGGGTGGGGGGAAGGGGGTTGGGGGGGGGAGGGGGGGTGGGGGTGGGGGGTTTTGGGTAGTGGGGGGGGGGGTTTTTTTGGGTGGGGGGGGGGGGGGGAGGGAGGGAGGGGATGGAGTTTTGGGGGGGAGGGGGGGTTTTTGGGGGTGTGGGTGGGGGGGGAATTTTGGGGGGAGGGGGGATGGGGGTGGGGGAGGGGACGGGGGGTGGGGGTTTTAGAAAAAAGGTAGGGGCATCATTTTTTTTAGGTTTTTTTGGGGATTTATAACCCCCGGGGGGGTAAGGGGGGGTTGGGGGACCCCTGGGGTTAGGGGGGGTTGGGGTGGGGGGACCCCCCAAAAGGGGGGGAAAAGTGGTGGGCCGGGAAGGGAAAAAGGGGTTCCTGTGGGTTTATTGGGGTACAGTAATTTGGTTCCGGGCAGGGAAGGAGGTATAAAACTTGGGGTGGTTAATTTCTGTGAAAGGGGGCCCCCAACGGGGTTTCAGGAAACCCCCAAACCGGCCTTTTCCAAAGGGTTGATTTAAAAATTTTCTTTCACCCGGGGCTTGCCCCACTTCTTACAGCAAATAAAAATTTTCTTTTTGCTTTTGTTTTGAAAAAAACCATTTTTTTTTAAAATTTTTTTTTTTCCCATTCAATTTCTTTTTTCAAATTTTTTTTTTTTTTTCCCTTAAAAAAAAAAAAGAATTTTTTAAAATTTTTTAAATAAAAAATAAAAAATTATTGAAGGGGGGCCGGGTGGGAGAATTTTTCCGGGTTTTGGACCGTGGGTTCAGTCCCCGACTTACAATACCCAAAATTTCAAAAAAAACCTTCCCTTTTTTAAAAGTGGGGGCTAAGACTAAATTTCCCTTTATAATGGGCATTATTAAGGTTTTTTCACACGGAACCAAAACAAACTCCTATCCTTGCACCTCGCCGCCTATTTTTTTTTCCCCCGCCGTTTTGCGCCGGTTTTTTCACCCCATTTGAGCATTTACGTTGCCATGCGCAAAACGCGCGGGCCCGGGAAAAACGCATGCTTTTTAAAAAATTTAAAAGTTTAATTTTGTTTTCTTTTTTTCGGTATACTAAGAAATCTTTATTTTGGATTCAGCGAGTTTAATTTTAAAAGGAACTTAAAAAACATAAACCCCCCCATGTCTACTTTTTCTTCCCCCAAAACAGCGTTCTTTTCTGCACCTCTGGCTAAACAAACTTTGGGCCAAAAAGAAGCCACCGGATTTTGGGGGGAAAAGGGGACCAGAGCTTTTGAAACGGGTGAAACCAAAGTGACAAAACCTTAGAAAGCAAGCAAATGGACAAATACAAAAAATTTTTTTATTATTAGGGTTGTGCCGCACCCGAATCATTTTCTTTTTTGAAAAATGCACCTGGCATCCTTTTTTTGGCATTGGGGTACCAACCAAAGCCCCGATTTTATCCTTTGGGTCCAGGTGTCATTTTTAATTTAAAGGGGAAAGCATATTTACTTCTGTGCAACCCACCTCTACAGAAGATCGTCAAAATATAACTGAAGTTCAAGTCTCGATGATCGTTCCACCATAAAGATTAACAATGTCACGCAATTTATTCTTGCGGTTCAACCCATTCGCACTTCTCCCAAAATGGGGTTTGGGGGGTTTGTACGTTCAATAAGATTAAGAATAGGAAGGGTTTTGAGGGTTTTCCCGCTTTCCCCTTGGAAAGATGGGGAATTTTCTCTCTTTCCCTCTCCAACAAATTGGAAAACCTTTTTGGGAAAAAAAAAAAAAACCCCCCAAGTTAGTTTAAGTTTTTTACGAAACCTCTTTACTCAGGAGGTGTCTCCCTTGGGGAAAAATTAAAAATTTAAATTTTCCGGATGTTGAAATTTTTACATTTTAAATTTGGGTTACCCTCACATATTGAAAATTAACGGCCGGGGCTGGTGTTATCCTTCCTATCTCAAATTAGATTTAAACATTTAATCATACAGGCCACAAGCCCGGAGGGGAAATAATTTTTTAAAAGAAACTGACCCAGGCCACGGGGAAAATTAAGGATGTAAAAAAAAGGGGATCTAAATGTATTTTAAAATTTTTGGACCCCGGGCCTCAAAAAACTGATGGGTCGAGCCCCCAAACCCCCCCCCATCGGGAAAACCTCTGTTGTGTTGAGTTTAGCCTATACCCCAAAATAATTAAAAAACACTTTAGGTAAAATTTTAACCGAAAATAAAAAATTTTTTTAATGACTCGCCAACAACCCATATTTTCCAGGGTTTTAAGTAAATGCTTCCCCAAAAATATGTGAAAACATTGACAAAAATCGCCCAATTTTTTAAAAAATATTTAATTTTATTTAACTTTATTTTTAACGTGGCCTTAAACCTTCTTTTTCTAAGAAAAACCCATGTAGTGAGTCAAGGGGGGATTGGTAATCAATAACAATTTAAGGTTTTTTTAAAAATAACTTTTCCGTTTGGAAAAATCGAATAAGATTTTAAAAAGGGAATTTGAGGCCTTCCCGTCCGGGCCCCTTTTCTCCACCCAATTTTTTTTTTTTTAAATTTTTTAATTTGTATAACATCCGGAACTTTTTTCGAAAGATTTTAAACTACTGATGAAATAAATCAACAGTGGCCAAATAGTCACAGAGGTCAAAACACTACTCACTACAAAACACCGATCCGCCTTCAAAACTACTGCCGTATTTATTACATGCGCTCGAAAATTTTTAAAAATATCTTTTAGATCAAAACAATAGCACCTTAAAAAAAATCAATCTAAAACCAAAAATTTTGTATTTTTCAAGAGTTAACAATTCGCTTAAAACACAGGGTTTAAAAACCAATTTTATCCAAGGTACCGGGCGCTTTAATTTGCTCGTCACGGGGGAAATTTTCAGCTAATTAAACAAAACACAAATTAGCCCCCAATGTGGGGAAGTAAAAATAAGTACTTCAAAAAAAACCCCCCCGGGGAAAAAAAATAAAACTATAACCTTAATTTACGAAAAAAAAATAAAAAAAAATTTTTTAAAATTTAACTTTTAAATGGGTTTTTTTAAATAAGGGAATTTTTTAAGGGGTTTAAATTTTAAATTTCCAAAAAAAAATTTTATAAATTTTTCCCGCAAAAAGTTAAAAATTTTTTGGGGCTTGCAAATTAGTTCTCCAAAAGGATATTTTAAAATTTTAATTTTTCCCAATTTTTTAAAAAAAATAAAAAAAATTTTTTAAAATAAAATAAAAAAGGGGGGAAATAACCATCAGGGGGGGCGAATAGTAAAACCCCGGCCGTTAAATTTCCCCTTTCCCCTTTTTTGGGGGCCCCCCCTTTAACAAAATTTTGTAAGAAAAAAATTTTTGGAAATATGAAAAATTTTTTTTAAAATTTTTTTTTTTAAAAAAAATTTTTAAAAAAATAATAAACCATTTAAATTAAAACTTTTAAAAAATAAAAAATTTTTTTTTAAAACCTTTTAAAAATTTTTTTTTTTTTTAAAATTTTAATTTTTAAAAAAAACAAAAAATAAAAAAAAAAAAAAAAAGAAAAATTTAAAAGGGGGCAATAACCAGGTGAAAAACTAAAAAAAAAAAATTTTCAATTCCCAAATCCATAAATTTAAAAAAAACCTTTTTTTCATTTTTTAAAAAAATTTTAAAAAAAAAACCTTTTTTTAATCCCCTTTAAAACCCCAAAACATTTCTTTTTTTCCCCCAAAAAATTTTTTATTTTTTCACACTAAAAAAAAACCCTCCCCTTTTTATAAATTTTTTTCTCAAAAAAAACCCAACAACTTAAAAAAATATAAACCCCATTTTAATAAAAAAAAACCCTTTTTTTTTCAACTTTACCAAAAAAACACCTTTCCAAAAACCCCAAAAACCTTACCCCTTCCCCCTTTACCTAACAAAATTTTTTTTTTTCCCCTTCATAAAACCAAAAAAAACTTTCCAAAAATTTAAAACCCTTTTCCCAAAATCCAAAATAACAAAAAATTTTGAAACCCCCCTTTTTTTGGTACTTTAAAAATTTTTTCCCGAAAAAAAAAAATTTTAAATTTTTTTTTATTTTTTACAACAAAAATTAAATTTTTCAAAAATGAAACCCATTTTTTTTTTAAAAACTCAGGGGAAAAAACGGTTGGGAAAAATAAGTTTTTTTCCAGGGTTTTGTTTAAAAAAAGTTTTTTTTCCAGAAAAAAGGGAAACACAATTTATTTATTTTTTTCCCCCCCCAAAAATCGGTTTTTTAGGGCCCCGGGGAAGCTCTTAAACCTTTTCCTTGTTTAAAAAATTTTTAAAGTTTGCAAATTTTCCCCCAACCTATTTTAAAAGAAATAAGTTTTTGTTTTTTTAAGGGGCCAAAAAAACCCCAGGTAAAAAAAAAATTTTTTTAAAAAAACAAAAAAAAATAAAAAATTTACCCTCGTAAGCATCTGCAGGGGGGAAAACCCAAAAATTAAGGAGGGGGCATCACAAAGGAACATACTCTGACAAAAAAAAGTTTTTAACCCGAGCTTGGGAAACCCCTTTGGGGTTCCTGCATCTTTGACCGAAAAGCCCCATGTAAACCCGGGGAATGGAAGTATTTTTAAAATTAAAGCTTTATACACCAAAACAAGTGCTACCAAAAAAACAAACAAAACCTTTAAAATAGGCTTCAAAAAAAAGGTTGGGTGTTTTTTGGGGGCTCCCTCATACCAACCGGCCTACATACGAAAAACAAAAGGGAAAAGAAAAACCAAGTTTTAAAAAATTTACGTCACTTTTTGGGGGAATTTAAAAAATAAAAAAAAATTTTTTAAAAAACCCCACTATGCTAAAAACTCTTACACTCTTTTTTTAAACAAAAATTTGGTTTTTTGCCCCTTTTTAAAAAATTAAAACCCCTTTTGTACCGAGTAACGAACAATGCTTTTTTTTTACATTTTTTTTGGGGTTTTTTGGTCCCCAACGTCTTTCCCCTAATACCGCAGTTAAGCAATAGCCCCTTTACTTTTTTTTTGTCCCACTATATTAAACCCCAAAATTGGCCATATATAAGTCTCGTCAGCCCGAAAATAACTAACGCCGTGATGGGAGGTTAGGCTCGAACGGGGGCAATTTGAATTGAGAGTGTTTCCCCCTGGGGGTTTTTCTCTGAAATTTTTACAATATATTCATCCACGAATGCAAAAGCACTTCCCAAAAATTACCTTTCTCACCTTACCTCTAACATTAAGCCTTAGGATCTTAAAATAAATGAAAATAAATAAAATAAAGTCTTACAACGGGTCCTTGCCTTTTAGAATGCTTATAAAAAAGGGTTTTTTAGGGAGTGGTTAAAATCTGTATAGAGTGTACCCGCATTAAAGAAAAAGGGCCAATAAGGAAAACCTAAAACCCTGGGGTTTTCCTCTGTAAACAACCAGTTTGTATATTGAAAATTTGGTGAATAAGAACACTTGACCACCAAAATGCCACCATTTAAAGGGGCCAATTTTTGGGGGTCTTTACTAGAATGAAAGCTACTCAGCATTATACAAAAGCATTTTAACTGAATATAAATTTAAAAAACAAACAAATTTTTTTTTTAAACCCGGGGAAGCAAAGTTTTTATGCCTGCTTTTAACAGACTAAAAGGCGAACAAAAATACTTTGAAAAACGTTATCTGGGCAATCAAGCATGTTTGGGATAGAAATTTTTTTGAAAACCCCCGAGATTTACGGGGGGGTACTTTTATTTCCTCATTAATAGGGGGGGCCCAAGGAAAAATTTTGCGCCAAGGGGGATTGTTTTTGAAGCCCCTTTTTTAAAAGGGGGCTTAAAAAGGATCATATGTATAACCCCCAAAGCAAAAAACTCTAAACCTAACGTAGTCTGGGCTGATGGGGGAAAAAACCCAACAAGGACCTTTCCCAAAAATAGATTCTATGGGCATACAATTTTATAACCTTAACTGGGGAAGAAGAGGGCATTCAGTTTTTTTAAATTTTTCTTGCCCCCTCCCCCCCTTCTAACACAAAAAAAATTCCACTACAACTGTAAAAAATAAAAATGTTTTTAAACCCCCTTTGGGTTAAATAGAAAAGTTTTTGGGATTATATATAACTTACGTTTTTGAGCACCTCCCCCCAAACCCCCCCAAAAAACTCCAAACGCCCAAGCAAAACCTAGCAACTCCAAACCAAAATGTAACCTGGGGTGTGAAATGAAAATAATAAAGGGAAACTCCCTAAATGGTTACCCGATCATACAGCACTACAACCGCTTCACTGCGAGATTGTACGAAAATAGTTGTGATTAAAAAGAAAACTACCAAAAATTTTTTGAAAACGATGTTGCCCTTTTTAAATTTTTATATAATGAAGGGTTTTTTTGGGAAAAAAATCAAAAAATCCCTTTTTTGGGGCCCCAATTTTTTTTCAAGATGTTGATTTAAAATAATTTTTTAAGACGGAAACTAAAATCCCTTTTTAAATTTAACAACAAAAAAAAAAAAACCACAATTTAAATTTCAGTCAGTATCAAAAAGTGGGGGGTTTTGTATGTTTATCAACTTCACTATTACACGCGGGTGACGAAAGGGTTTTAGAGTTGTGGGGTTTTGGGGGAAATTAATTTTTATATCATTCCCAAGCATGTTTTGGGTTTTGTTGGTGCTCTTTTTTGGGGTCCCCCCGAGAAAAGCCGCCACTGGTTTAAATTTAAAAGTAGTGGGAGTGAGAGACTTGTGAAATTTGGGTCTTTTTCTAGGTCTTCACAGTGGGGGTACTTTTAAGCGAAAAACAAAAAAACTATGACAAAAACATGTAATTTTAAAACCCGGTTTCCCTGAAAGGGGAGCAATCTTACTCTGCAAGCTTCCCAAAATGACGAACTTAAAGATAGGGGGAAGTGCAAATCCCAAAAAAAGATTACGCTGCCTTTCCCGGGGAAACCCAAATGTAAATACGTGGGGCTTTTCCCAAAATAATATTTAAAAAAGCCCATTGATTTTAGGCTTCGAACTGAAAATAAATTTCTCACAAATTTAGGGAAAATTTTTTTTTTGATTAACCCTCCCCCCCCCCCCATATTTTTTGTGTGCAAAAGCTATACTACACCACTGGGCTGGATTGTAAACTCTATTGAAAAAGTGGGGATCTTTTCCGAACTTACCACTGCTTATGAAAGGATGGAAATTCCCTTAAACCCAAAAGGAAAAAAAAAAAAAAAGAACCCAAAAAAGGGAACACACAACACTTCCCATAAAGGGTAATTTTTAAAACAAATGAAGGTACTCAAACTCGGAAATAACTAGACGATGCAACGTGATACTACAGTAAAATGAAAAATTAAAGAATATGGGATTTAATTTTAAACTTGAACCAATATGATAAACTTATGTTTTCCCCCCCCCCTTTTCGTGGTTTTTTAAAAAGAAACCCGAGAGACCACGGTATTGCCATAGTTAGTATGTTGGCAGACACAACTTTTTTAAATATGGATTGATGTACCTTTATTTGAAAATATGAATGTATGTATTCTCTATTCTCCCAAATTTAAATTTTTTTAATTATCAGTATGCATAACCCTTTTTCCCTGAAATTTCTTCCTTCCTATCTATGGGTTTTGTAGCGGACAATTTTTTGTCTGTAAACAGGGAAGTAATTTGGAACGTTGGCCTTTTCAAGGGGCATGGCATGCATTCCCCTCCCTCCTCCCCCCCCATTAGGACAGCACTCAGCAACGTTTAGTGTTTTTATGCATTGCCATGAAAACCAAAGGGGGAAAAATACCTGAGTGGTTTTTTATCAAAATTTAAAATACTTTATATTCCCTATACGCTAAATATAGGCCTATATATGCCATTATATATAAAAATTAGCACCGCGTCTTACTACCTGTTTTTAAAATTATACACAGTACATGAAAATTTTAAATTTAAATTTTTTGCGTCCCGCACTTAAAATATGTTTTTATGTTTTTTTTATGGAATACAAGATATACAATTAATGCGCTCAATCTATTTTTTGGGGTTTAGGATTTTAAAGGGTGTGTCAGAGTGAAAATATTTTATTATGTTTTCTTAATTTTTTTTTTGGTTGTTGGTTTTATGGTCTTTTTAAAAAAAATAGAAACATTAAAATAAGTAAAATAAAGCAAAAATTTCTATGTATTTTTTTTTTTAAATAGTTTTTAATGTTTCATTTTTTAATAATACAAATTTTTTATAAAAAGTATTTCGTAAATTTCCCGTAAAAACCTTACTTTTTTTTGGTTACGGGAAAAAAAAGCCTAAATGGTCCAATAAATTTTTGACCGGTCTTTTACCTTATTTTCCAAAATATTAATTTTTAAATTTTAAAAAATAATGAAATTGAATCGGCGGCAGACTTTTTCATTCTTTTACCAAAAAAATTTCCTAATAGAAAAATATTTTGTATTTTGAAATTAAATTTAACTCTCCTTTTTTACAATAAATAGGGGTTCATTCGACGTTTTTCATACAACCGTTACTATCATATTTTCAAAACTGGAAGGAAATTGACCGAAGTTACGTGGGTTCCCCCCCGAAATAAATGTTTTTTTTGAAACACAGCCCCATTTTTGTATTGTATTTAAAATTTTGTTTTTTTTTAAAATAAAAAAGGGCCCAAAAGTATTTTTAAACGTATACTGTAGTGTTATTCTGTGAGTGCATGAGTGACCCCCTCTGTGACTGGAAGTGGAAAGGGGGGGGTGGGGGCGACAGCTGCAAATAGTCGGGTAGGGGAGTAGTTTTCCTTGAGTGCGTTTGGGAGTCGTGTTACACTGGGGACTGGACTCGTGTCCAAGTATTAAACGGTTTTAAAATTGTGTATGATAGTTTATTTAAAATGTGTAACCTTAAGTTAAATTATATACATTTTTTACATAGAAAACACGCGACATATATATATATATATCTCATACAATTTTGGGGGTTTTGAACCCCCAAAAACCCCCACTACGCCTTTATATTTAAACAATTTTCATATGAATTTTACTGTGTACAAAATGCCCAAACCTCGTCCATTTCCAAGAAAGTATGCAAAAAAACAAATGACCAGAGATTTAAAGCAGATGAAGAATCCGGAATGAAAAAACGTATTTCACCATAAACAAATTTTAATTTCTTAAAAGGTAGATGTAGTTTAAAATATTACACTAATTTTTTTATTTTTGGTTGTTAAAATATATTTAGGCTTATTTTATTTGTTTACTTTCCAAAAAAAATTCTGCAAGATGCCGAAAACGGCCAAATACATTTTGTTATAAAAAATTGTAAAAGAAAAAAGTTACAGTCTTGTACTGAAATGTGGCCACGTTAAAATTGGTTCCAAACGGAAATGATTGCTATTTTTTTTTTGATCGAATTTATTGGCACCTAAAGTTTAAAAAACCTTAGGGGTACACAAAATCTAAGGGGTTGATTATATTATTATATAATTTTTTAAATTATGGTTTAGTATTATAAACTCTAACCAGTATGAAAAGCGAGTAAATTACACGTTTTTCTGGGCTGTCGGTGAGCGGCAAGTCAAATTTTTAATTCCGGCTTGGTGTATAACTGAAGATACTTTTATAACAGTTTTTCCACCTTCCCCCACGCAAAGGGTACATTTTCCCTAAGAATATATTTTTTAAGGTTTTAGGGCTTTCCCCCCAAAAAAGTTATGACTTTACACCAACGCAGGAACCTCCATTTTCCCAAAAATATCAGGGAGACCATACAATTTGATAAGATGACGAATTGGGGGGTTTACTACCGGGTGTGGAACATCCCTTTACCTTTTGTGAAAATACTATTTTAAAATCTGAATATTTTAATGACAATACCTTACCACTACTTGTCATAGAAAACATTGAAAGGTGCGGATTCTCCCACTAGGGTCCCGAATTATTGATGTAATCCCTTTTTTAAACTAAAGAATTCAAAAAATTGGGGGAACACTTCAGATCATGCACGGTATATAAAAAAAAAAAGGAAATAAGTAATGCCTTAAATATATTGGTTTATTTTGTTTCAATTGTGATGGTAAGAGTATAATAGCCCGGGTATATCACGTTAATGAAGTTATTGAATGTTTGTTAGTTATGTGACTTATGGGAACATGATTGTATGTGACTTATGTCAGTTACTGTTTGTTTATTAATGACGTATATTTAGTTAGATTTCAAATGCATTAGATTTAATTACTACAAAACCCCGTACTCCCCAAATGCACCACCGCACATAGGTAATTCGTTCCAAAACCGGGTACTATGAAACCACACCCTTTGGTTTAAAACTTGCCATTTCTACTTATGTTATTAGAAATGTTAGAAGTTTTTTGGTTGACTAACGTATTGATTTCAGCGCTTATTATATTTTTTTTTTCAACAATCCCCATCTCCGACCAAAATTCTCAAACCGCCTTCTCCTTATCGCCGACTAGGTTTACTAAAACTTTTTTTTTTAAAAATCTGAATCTTTGGGTTAGTGCAAAGAAAATACGAGTTCAAAAAAAAATTTCTCTTTTTTTGGGAATATATTGTTTAAATTTTAACAAATTAGTCATAAGTGGTGTTTACTGAAAATTTTTTTAAATTTTTAAAATGTTTCCAGATCCTCCTTTGGTCTGTGCTTTGACCCCACACTATCCATATATTCTAATTTTTTTAGTTTCAGTACCATCTCGAAAAAATGATTAGGAAAACAATTACAAAATGCCCAAAAACTGTCATTCCTGCCCTGTAATCCTGTTGTTTAAAAAACTCAAAAGATTGCTTCCTTTACTGCCGCAGAAAAGGGGTATTAAAACCTAAGCCAAATCAATGAGACAGTGACTGTTTAAGCTCAACCTCCCCCCCCCCCCCCCATACACTTTCCGTACATTCAGTCAATATTTGTGATACCTAAATAAGTTCAAGTAGAGAATTTGGTGTCAAGTTTAAAAACCATACGGGAGACTTGACGTATGTAAGTGAAAGTAGGGAGGGTTTTGTATAATTGAATGAATATTATTTCTGTGACGTCGAAAGTTTGCATTTATTTTATCCCTCAATATTTGGGTTTGAAAAGGTGAGCATATTTCACCGTACCATCACTCTCGCAATGTTTTACTTTCAGGGTATTTTTAGTATAATAAATAAAGGGTAAACCTATTATTTAATTTATATAGTCTTACTACAAATATATCATTTAAATTGGAAAAAAATATTACTAAAAAATGAAAGATAAAACACATTTTTTTACTTTTATTATTTTTTTAAAAAATACACCTTTTTCACAATATATTTTGTTATGCATAAAAATACAAAGATTGTCAAATAACAATGATAGTCAAAATATGGGATGGTGGGGGAGTCGACAAACGTTTAGAGGTGAGGCTTTGGGCTAAAAAATACCGTACATTGGGTATTGGGTATTTCACACGGCGTGTGATGTATCTTAAACGTATAGATTTTTTAATTCGTCCGTAGACAAGTATATTTGATTGTTTTATTCATCAGGATAATTTCCAAAACCGAACAGTTTTTTCACCACTCTTTAAAGTCGTCCTTTGGAATCAAAGTTTTCCAGTTTCCCACAGTCTTGATCATAAAATCGTTGATCATCAGAATATAAATAATGTAAAAATAACATTTCATTTTGTGTATAATAATTTGTCTGCAAGCCCGAGTGGTGAGTAAATCTTTTTATTTACAAAATTTTATAAGATTATACTTTATTTAATAAATAAGGGCAGTTTTTGAAAATAAAATAGATAAAAAACTGATTTGCAGAAAATCCCTTTTGCTCACAAATTTGGTTTATTATTTAGTATAGTTGATCTCTGTATATCATATTAAATAATTAAAAAATTTGTGTAATAGAAATAAAAATCTCAAATGGTTCTGTTTTTGAAAATAAAACTCTAATTGCTATATTTGCAAACATATGTTTATAAGAAAATTTTATTTGGTTTACAATTTTATAAAAATTTTTAATTAGCCAAGGAGTAAATACTTATTTACACATTTATTAATTTAAAATTTATACTTACAGTGTTTTATCTATCGGGGGGGGGGGGAAGCAAATTGAAATGCTCGAATTAATTTTTTTTTTATTTCAATTTTTGAAAATATTAACATTTGAAAATCATTTTCAACTTTAAAAAACTTCAACTAGTTTCATATTTTCCCACGGATTATTACAAGATAATATAAATTCAATCATTCTAATTTTTGATAAATTATCTTCCCCAAAACCTTTAAAATTAAAGCAAAATTTTTAAGGGGGATGTTTAAAAAGGTCGTTTGTTCCTTAGAGCATATCCCCGAAACCTTTTTATGAAGAAAGAAACCCACGCGACTATCGTTTAAAATAACTTTAGATAAATTCCCCGTTCCCAAAATTTAATTTCCCGCTCTTCGAAAGATATAATTTTTTAAATTGGGTGTTTTCCGCCAAAATTTTTGGTGAAATATTTGAGTCTTTGATTTACGGCGTTTAACTCTTTCACAAACGTATCCCCTACCTAAAAAAATAAAAAATGGGTTTAAAAAATAAATATTCTAGAATTTCAAAAAAAGTGAAATAATTTATAAAACGATAAATTACCTTGATTGTCTCGATGATGGTTAGTTCTTGTGTGGGCTTATCTAAACTCGGGTCACCATGAAAAATTTTACTCCACCTAGCATGCAATTGGTCCCTTTGCGGATCTCTTGGTGAGCTTGCGAGGAAATAAAGTGACTTCAGTTGATTTTTGGGGCGATTACACGCAATTTTCCCAGTCGTCGCGTCCACTAGAAGAGGGTTTTTTTGATGTCGAGGCAAAGAACCGGGTTCGATAAATTCAAACAACCTCATTAAAGGTCTTCCAGGGCCCTTTTTTACCACCAGAATCCCTAATCTGTTTTTCCCTTTCGGTTTAGTTGATGCAGTATTTATTTTTTTTTTACTTGCGTCAGTTTTTGCCCCTATTTCGCGCCAAGCACAAAGTCGAGGCGCCTTTTTTGTCGTGACAAGCGAGTTCCCTCTTTACTCATTAATATATTTTACTTTGGTGAAATGACGTGAACTGTTTGGCAACAGTAACTTTTGAATTGTAGCAATTTTTCTCCTTTTTCAAAGCATCTCTCATGGCAAATTATAAATTTTGACGTTAAACTTTTCACGGAAATTTTGTTGTTTTTTGTAATAAACACTACAATGAAATATATATAATGTTTTAAGATCTATACCATATCACCATCTTCTAATTCTTTAATTATACAAATGTTACTAGGCTGGCTTCGTTTATGTTTACCGTTGAAACATTCGCACATTGGTAATTCATTCCAATAAGCTGGTACTATGTAAACACATCCCTTCGGGTAAACATGGTCATTTTTACTTATGTTATTAGAAATGTTAAAGTCATACTGGAAGTTATATACGCATCGAAATAAAGATATTGATTTCCGGCTCTTATTACTTTTTAATTTCAACAGATCCGCAGACTGCGACCAAAATTTCCAGCCGCCATCTCCTTATTGACCACGATTTCCGTATCGACCGACACGCGGACGCAGTGTGAGCGAAATGATCTCAGTGTTAGTAAGGTGTGTAAACAAGTAAGTTGCGTCTTAAGGTTACATAAAGTAATGGAAAAAACTCACTAGGAAAAAGCAACGATTCGACAATTATAAAAGGAGAATTTATTTCTAGCTCAAGGTGAACAACGTCTAACTTTTTTAATCTGACGTTGTGTAAACAACAAGACAAGTATCGTCTTAAGGTTACAAAATGTAGTGAAATAACTTACTAGGAACCAAACAACGAGTCGGCGATTATAAAGGAGAATTTATTTCTATCACAGTATCATTTCTCTGTTGTCGTGCCGAGTGAAAAGAAGCTGTCACGTAACAAAACATTGAGCTCTCATCTTTTGGCAAAAGTAAGTACAATTTTATTATTTCTCTATTCGGAGTAGTGCTCAATTTATTATTTAAACTAATATTTAATATTATCTCTATAATTTTTTTAATGTCTAAAGAACAAACATTTACAACTGACGAATCTATTGACGTCAGACAATGCCGAATGAAACCACATTTTTGACTATGCCCCCTGCACAAACACTTACGACTCGTTTGCCAAAATAAGAGAGACAGGAGGTAAGTATAGTCGGTTCAACACGTTAGGCAGGGATATCTTAGTTCGATTCAAGCCTCTGATTGTGAACGTGAGTCCGTGCATTACCTAATGACGTGTTTCTTTAGTCTATTGGCATATTTGCTTAGAGGTACGGCACCTTACGAATTAATCGGATTCACGATCACGTACACGGAGAATAACCCGGACAAACAGGTTGGGGTTTCGTGCCGTAGATGTTACCAAATTGATGTGAACACAATTATAAATACATTGACAAAAGTTATTCAGATTAACGCCAGATTTGGTACAGCTGAAGTATTGATGATTAGAGTGAATCATATCAAAATGATGATGGGCAACGGTAGGACATCATTAAAAAGAAAGTGTCTTTCAAACGATTAATCTGAGTCACCATAAAAGGATTATAGTCTTTGTTAAATCATTGACGAATTGTTTGGCGCACTCTATAGTAATAGCGATAGCCAAAATCACTAATGATATTTATTATAAATCATATATTCAGGGGCGTAAAATTACCAATGTGGTGGAGTATCTTCTCGCAAAAACGCGCATAGATTTATCCGGGGAGGCGGGGGGCGAACATCTCGATAAATTTCATAGTTATTTCAGTGACCAATATATATTACGCGTGTACAATACCCTCTCGACGGTCAATGGTTTGTGGTACGAGGGGATTTCGTCTTTGACTAGGTACTTTAACCAATTGTACGATGACGTCACACATCATTTCAATGTAATAACCAATATGGCAGTCGTTTTTTCAGTTCGATACTTTTGCGACGGATGTAATACCGGCTTTGAAAGAGGTGCGAGACATTCTTGTAATAGTACTTGCCCACTATGTGTGTCCACACCTCTGTGTTTGTACACAAGCGAAAATTTGTATTGCAGTAATTGTAACAGATTCTTTAGGTCTGACACTTGTTTCGCTAGTCATAAATCGAATAAAATTCGCGATAGGAAACAGTTTGTGATTTAAGATACGTGTGTAGTATTTGTTACAAAACGAAGTGGAGTAATCACGAATGTTTTAAATCTTATTTCAGAACGTGCAAACAGAATAAATACAACCCTCATCGTTGTTGCATGCAGAAGTTGAGTCGAAAGGAGCTCGATGACAAATATATAATGGTCTTCTATGACTTTGAGACTAGACAAGATCACGCTATAACCGACGACTGTTTTATCCATAAACAGAATTTTTTCATGTACACCACTATTGTGTAAAATGTGAATTTAACGATAACTTGGACGAGGATTGTGAACAATGCGGGAAATGATCTCATTCCTTTTGGGAGAATCCAGTAAAAGGCTTTATTGAACACCTGAGACGAAAAAGGCCATTTTCCAATAAGATTGTTTGTTTTGCGCACAACTCGAGGGGATTAGACGTGATATTTATCCTAAATTGTTTTCTATCGCTATATGCACCCCTAAAATCATCGCGGATGGAAGTAAATACTATGCATTACGATGGACCAAATACAATTTAAAGATAGCCTAAGTTTCCTACCTATGCCACTGAGACAGATCTCGAAAGTGTTTGGACTAACCTGTTAAAAAGGACACTACCCCTAACTTTTTAATACAGAAGAAAATTTAAATTATATTGGTGAGATGCCGGGTCCCGAAATGTTTGGCGCGGATTATATGAAACCGGATGAGCGAAATGTCTTTATGGTATGGCACGCTGTGAAGCTAGCGCAGGGGTATATATTTAATAACAAGTCAGAGTTGGAGGCCTATTGTATAGACGACGTAAATGTATTGCGCAAGGGTTACCGTACATTTCGTCATCTATTTCTAAATTTAGGCTCGATGGACATGTTTATGGAATCAATCACCATCTGTTCGGCGTGCAACCGTTTATTTAGAATACTTTTTTTAGCCCTTGATATGATAGCCATCCTGTCAGAAGGAGGATACAGGTGCGGAGACAGATAGTCTACGAAAGCCATAAAATAGTCAGTCTATCTATAGAAAACCAGCCTCGATATTCCCGTACAACACGCCTTCAACGAACGTGAGATAGAAATTCTAGGCAGGAAGGTGGACGGTTATTTTGAGTCGACGAGGGAGATTTTTGAGTTTGACGGTTGCTTATTCCACGGGTGTACATGTCTTTCAAACCGTGACGCAACTATAACAGGGACAAAAGAGACGCTCGCCGAACAATACGAGTGCACTCTGTTGAAATATCGAGTATTTCGAGCTGCAGGGTACACTGTAACAACTATAAAAGAGTGCAACTTTGACAAAATACTGACTGAAGACACAGAACTAAACAATCACCCTATGATTCGAACTTCCCCGCTCAATCCACGTGATGAACAATACGAGATATGGTGTTAATCTATGACTCTACACAATAAGACTAACCCGACGAAAAAATAGGATATTTAGCCCATGTGTGTAGTTTGTACCCATGGGTGTGCAAATATTTTAAATTTCCTGTAGGCCAGCCTATAAATAATTTTTGTCGCCGACGAGTGTCCCAATCACGTTGTAGACCGAGAGGGTATAATTAAATGTACTATTCTACCTCCTAGAAATTTGTATTACCCCGCACTCCCCTACAAGACTCAATCAAATTTAATGTTTTGTTTATGCTCCTCTTGTGCAAACGAGATGAATCAAAGTGATTGTACACACGACGACTTTGACAGAATTATTACAGGTACATGGACAGTAGACGAGGTTCGACTAGCCCTAGAAATGGGCTACAAGGTTGTTAAAGTTTGTAATATAAAATTACCCGGTTCGACTCTCAAACAAAAAAAGGAGGACTGTTTATCGAGTATATAAACAAGTTCCTCAAGATCAAACAGTAGTTGTCGGGATACCCTAGATTGGTAAAAACAGACGCGGACAAAGACAATTACGTTAGCGCCTATTACAAAACTGAGGGAATGGTGCTGGATTAAAACGAAATTGTTAAGAATCCAGGAAAGCGCGCACTCGTCAAATTGTCTTTAAACTCTTTCTTGGGACGGTTTGCACTGAACGAGAACAAAACGCAGACCACTATAGTGAACAACCCAAATACCTTTTCTATCGACTCACCACCCCCGGCACACAGGTTCGCAACATTATTGTTCCCAACGACGAATGCGTCTCGTGGAAATACCACGAGGAAGCCGCCCCCCTGGACACAGCCAACGTGCCTATAGCCGCGTACGTGACCACCGGTGCACGTATGAAATTATATTCATATTTCATGCACTTGGGCGGTTCTTGTCTTTACTCTGACACGGACTCTATTATCAGTGTGATAAGAACGACATTTCATTATTAAATAATGTAGCGTTTTTATCGATGCGTGGAATTGTTGTACATCACTGGACATTTAAGTCCCCATATTCGTTTTCAAAATAACCACGTCATGTTCAGAAACAATGTGATTGACTCACACATAATAATCACGGCCTGCAGTGGGACGGTGGTGATATTACCACAAAACAATTGAATTCCCTTCTAAAAACGGTGACTCTCGACTTTTCTATAATTTATGTTAAGGGGCACGAGAAGAGAAAATTAATCATGGAAATATTCGAAAAAAACATGTAATTGATATGTTAGACTTGGGTGTCCCTCGTGAAAAGAGTTGAACTATCAAAGATTTGATAATTTTTTCGGGCATAAATCTAAAATAATTAATTCAACATGTACAATTTCAAATGTAAACTTTCTCCGGGAATGGTTCGTTGGCACCCCCACCTCCACCACAACCACTATAAATTTGCAATTGTATTATTTATTTTTTTAGTTTAAAGTGGCACTAGACGAGTGCACATCTAAGTCTGTGTTTGTTCACCCTTTCAAACTGATATTGGTGGAACCGTCTATTTGCGGTAAAACTACTGTGATTTTGATGTTAAAATAAAGGGTGCACCTCAACTCGTTTGTGTTGGACGATTTAATGAACGAAGCCTATTCGTACAAAGTGAGTGAACTTTTTACGAAGGGTAGTCACCATAGAAACCTATCGGTTGTTCTAATCACACACAATCATTTCCATCAGGGAGTAAGTCTCGGGACATCTCGCTAAACGCTAAATACAATATGGTGTTTAAAAACCCACGCGATCAATCACAGAAAAACTATTTAGCTAGGCAAGTTTATCCGGATAATCCATCCGAAATACAAACAATCTATATAGTAAAGCGACTGGACCATCTCACGGATATTTATTCTTCGATCTGAGTCAGAACGCGGACGAACACCTGCGCTTTAAAAATGACTATTCGACACTATTTGTAAAGTGTTTGTCCCACTAGACTACTTACTAGATGAAACTAGTCAAGAAAAATAGACACGTGCTGTTGTTGTTGAAAACAGCTAATCCTAAATTGCGAAAACTATTATCAAAGTCATCGACCCAGGGGTTATAACAACACTCAGAAAATGTGCGCTAACATACTAAACAATAATATTAAAATTAGTAAAAGAGGAGCAGAAATTAATAAAGTAAAAAATGGTATGCGAAAATTAGCCAGTAGTGGTGTTTCGTTGAAGATAAAAAGACTTATCACCGTTCAATCTGGAGGATTCCTAAGCATCATTCTACGGGCTATTTTTTTCTGTTCTTTTCGGAGCCTTAGTTAAATAATACGTCACAACTTAAACAGATGCTTCTTGTGCCGCCCGAACTATTTCGTGATAAACGCGATGACAAGTCTTCCGATTTAGTACAGATGAAAAATCTTCTCATAGGAAATCAGAAAAAAATAGACGATTATCAAAGATCGGCTAATTTTAGAATGCTTCAACAGCGACATTAATCCAACAGGGAGAGAGCGAGAAGACCCATAAAGATACCTATCTTGTGGCCCCCAGGTATTAAAACTTTGACCGGCTGACCTTACACGTGGTAGACGAAAAGTAAAAAGTAAAAAGACCTTTAGTAAGGAGACAACCGGTTCCACCCTGATTCCTTTCAGACGAGGTGACGTACGAAAGCACACCTGCTAGAGACTCACCAGAGAAGAAGGGGGAATCATATTTTGTGCCTAGATCAGAATCTTATGAAATCGAAACAGGTTCCTCCAACCTAATTGGCAGCATTACCGGGAAATATTTATCAACGTACGTACACAGGAGAATGTCTACATACCCTGTATTTGGAATTAGGAAAGATGGGATGGTTTCAAAATTTTCAGGTTGAGTTTAACCCTAAGGAATAACGATATCTACCTGAGCAACAAACACTATAAGGGTACGCAAGGACTTTGAGAGTTGTTGACGAAAAGAAACGTAAATAAAGATATAATTACAGAGAGTTATTTAAAAATATATAAAGACACACTAATTGCCACGAGTGCTCATCGTCACAACTTTGATTCTGACGCAAAAATAAACGTCCAGTAGAAGTTTGAACTATAAAACAATTATTTCGAAACTGTATCCGGCCAGACCTCGTTGAATACGCTCAGATGACCACCATGTTAAAAAAATATATTACAATCTCCTACGGCCGTCGGCATTTTCGTCCACCACAAAATTCAAAAGGCTAGTCGAATAGATAAAATAAAAGTAGACCAATGGTAAACGAGGAAGGCCACGAACACTCTTCACCGCCATTTAAGAAAAGATTTACACGTAAGTAGTACAGAGTGGTCAATAAGGACGATGTGTGGAAGATAGATTCAGTAGACATGAGAGCTTTATAAAAGGACAACAAAGGCCTCAACCGTTTACTAAATATTATTGACGTATTTTCAAGTACACGTGGTCTATATGACTTAAAACAAAACCCGGTTTTTAAGGGAAGACGCCCCCCTTTGATTCAGTCGGACAAGGGTAAAGAATTTTAAATTATAAATTTAGAAACTTTTTGAAACTCGTGGACGTTCATTTTTATTGACACAAAGGGGGCCGTAGTGGAGCGTTTCAATCGCATGCTAAAAACTAAAATATGGAAATATTTCACCGCATTCAACACTCACAACCACAACGATGCAAACTCATTTCCAAGAAGATTAAGTTTGTTGATTATTTCTTTTATTAGCAAAGACAGCCCACTAACAACATAAATCTACACTGTCGGCGCAATGAGGAGTAATAATTCGTTCTTCTTGCACACAACTCTCATGAATGTTTTAGGCCCTCCTCAATACCCCTAGCGCATCAAGCCTAATTCTTCTTTTTTGGCTGCTAGTCCTGCTTGTCAACATCATGAGTGAGGAACTTCTAATCTCTACGTTTTCTTCCTCTTAATCTTCTACTTTCTTCTTCCTTATCAAATCTTCCCTATTCTAGGTCAATCTCATTCCCACTTTATCTCACATTCATAAATTCAATTCTTCTAGAGCTACGCTTCTCCATCAGATGTATCATAACATTATGGCTCTGATCCTTCTTTTGCTCGTCTATTCTTAATCCTTGGACATGTAATTAAAAATCCTGTTAAAATCTTAAATGTATTCAAAACACATTTTATTCTTTACACCAGAACGAATTATTTAACTTCTGGGCTCTCTCGTTATTTTCATTAGGTTTACCATTTTATGACCCAAAGAAACTTGAAATGTCCATAGGATGTCTCAACCTAAAATTGTATTGTTCCAACGACACGACCACCACATTCAAGTTTTAAACTAATCCAATTATGATCTGAGGTGACAATATCATCAGTAATCTGCCATGCTGTAATGCTCCCAGTCAATTCTTTGGTAGTTATGGTGATATCTATATTTGACTTATAACCTAAAGTAATTTTTTAGGTTATCAAATGGACATCTTTATTAGCACCAATAGTTCATTTGAAAAGATGAAAGCATTAATTGAATGGCCCCTTGGATTTGTGTTAACACTATATCATAGATTTTCCATTATTTTCTGCACATATGAGGATTTTTATCTGGCCCAACTATAGATATGACCTCTTTAATCCATTTATGTGAGGATGATTTGACTCATCAAACTTAAATAGCAGCAAATAGCTACAATATTAAACTGTTCTCGTTTTACACAACACACAATGCTGTACTACACTATTCACACGATCTTTTCTTGTTAATGGTATCTAGCTGAATCTGCATAAGTGTATTCGCGGTCCGACACACAAAGCTCTAAATTACGCAGGAAATACTTTTAGTCCAAGAGATAAACCGGGTTTTATTCACCCTTGATTGCCAAAAGCGGAGTTGTGATTTTTTGAGAGTCTACCACTTATGTATCAAAATATGGGAATCTTAGTAAAAATCAGTGTTGGGGGTAAGGAATATGACATCATCAATATGACCACCATGTCATAGTTACATCAAGGTATTACATCGGCTCCAACTTCTTATTAATTAATAGAAGAAAGGTGTTGGCTTTTTAATCGAAGACAATTTACCGACAACAAAAGTTTGCTGTGTCAAAGTTTTATGTAACATGTAAGCTTTTGCTGCATTTTCTATCCAAACTTCAAAAATAGGTATTCTTACCCTTACATGCATACCTCTATATCCCACTAAAAAAACAAGCACAACACAAACATTTTATTCTGAATAGACTGTATCTTGTGTTATTGACATGCAAAAAAATTGTCCATACAGGAAACAAACATATTGCTCGGTGCCAGTGAATGAGTCTTTTTAAAGAAACACTATATCTCCTAAACTGGCTAAAAGTCTCATATGCAGTATTTTTAGAGATTATCCCAAAAGTTTTAACCTTTCCTTGTCTTGCGAAAGCCGTTGTAAAATATGATCCAGTAAATTGGTAGAGGCCAGGTAAAGCAGTAGCCATACCATCACCAAGTTCTTCTGCAACATTTGTAATGTATATAAACCGTGTTTACTTCTTGATGATGAAACTTTGGTTCGGGAATATGTCTGCAGATCATGACATTGTTTAGTTCACTATATTGATAGCATGTGTCTTCAGTATCAACACCCAGAGGACATACGTATTTATCCTTTTCCCATTCATTGCAAATGAAAGCAAGGAGGGAGGACTTACTTAAATTAACTTTTCCTCAAGGACACTTGAGGTTTGTTCACAGTTTTATGTTCTGGTCCCATCACCCGAGAATGATGTTCCACAACGATGGTCATGTTCAATATCCATTATGCTTGGAGTCTCATACACAACGCAACATGCTAAGATTTAATACAGATATATATATACACACATATATATATATTAAATCTTAGCATGTTAAATACCATTTAAAAGAAAAATATATAACTTCTTGTGGGTTTTTAATACAAAATTCTTTATTGTTAACCCAAAAGTAAGCCATTGAAAACAAAATAATTTTGGTTAGTCTGTGATGAGAAGCCTTGTCAATGTTGTTTTTTGGTGGCCCCAATTTTATTAAAAATAAATTTGAATGTGATTCCATAATGAAATTAGGCATACATACCGTTAATAAATTAGTGAACAAGTGTATTTGTTTCAATTTTTTAAGGTATTTTTTTGAGAAATTGAAATTAAAATTGTATCATGGTGAAACCGTGAACTTTTAAAACACCTTTATGTGGTCATGTGATGTGAAATTTTAAAGCCCAAAGGAACCCATTCAAATTGGTTTCTATTTCATACTCAAATTATTTCTAAATGACAAAGATTGATTAAACATGATAGTCGGTAAAGCTTAAAAAATGGCATTTTTCTTTAAAATAAGAAAATTTTCAACCCAAAAGCTAATTAAAGAAAAATTATGAAATTATCTATAATTGGAGGAATAACAACTACGACAAATTTCATTAAAATCTTAAGTCTGCCGGTATTTTCATTGTATCGATTGTCATGGAATAGCCCTTTAGTTTACAAAATAAAAATATATATAACAAAAATAATTATACTAATGGTAAAGAAACCAATTATTTAAATTTTAAAGTTCAATGAAAACATTTATTTTCAAGTCAAAGAAACCAAAAGGAAAATACAGTAACAAAAGAATAAGAGTCAAAATAATTGGCTGAAAGAGTTGCTGAAAATTAATTTTAAAAATACATTAAAAAAGATAAGTTTACGACAAAAAAACAATTTACTTTATTCCTGGATGTTTGAAGTCTAGTGGGACTTTATAACAAATATCTTCGAAAGGGTGAATTAAGAGCGAACTAATAATTTTTTTTTAAATACTGGGTATTTATGACTACCTTCCTGGATGATAACCAAGCGAGCTATCCACTCACAGTGCACTGCCACGTGAATTATCTAATGTCAACGCACAGGAGAGTGATAGTCTATTCTTGCGCACAACACCAATCAATGCTTTAGACCCGTAGGCCACAGGCCCTCCTCCATTCCCCTAGCGCTTGAAGCCTAATGCTTTTAGCTGCTAGTCCTGCTTGTCTTCATCTTGAATAAGGGACTTCTAACCTCTACTCATAATTTTAAGGTACAAATTCTCTTCATCTCCTAAACCAATGTCCCCTTCATCCATAATCATTATTAGGGCTTATTCCATTCTATCATTTAAACTATTCTCTTTTATCATGTTATAATTTCAAATCGCCATATTTTCTTTATCCTCATTAAATATTTTAAATTTCATCCACTCTATCAGATCTTCACCATTCCAAGGCAATCTATTTCTCACTTTATCTCTAATTCAACAGTCAAATTCTTCTAGTCTTCTGTTTTTCCATCCCATCTGCTTTATCACACAATTACAAAGTCTTCTCTTTATCTCTTATTTTCCAAAACCTTGGAGATGTCTTCAAAAACGCTTTGAAAAGATCAAATGAGTTCACCATACTTTTCCTTCTCTACACCAGACCATGATCCCGTATTTTCGTCACTAACACGATCTGTAGCACTTCGTTATTCTCACTTTCATACATGATGTGGTAAAACGGTTCTGCAACAACATTGTCCATAGTTTTGCTCCTAACAAAGGTTAAACCCATATAACTTTCCAGAAAATATCCATGGCCACTCTGAAATGGGTAACGTAATGATTGCTAGTCATTTCATACTTTTACACTCTTGTTTAAAAAGATGGTAAATATTCAAATGATTTTCTTCCTTTGAGGTCACTCAGGCTCTCATATTATCATTGTTCTAAAACATCTCATTAGCACCTATCAATTAATCAGATCTTCTTAAAATTCCCTTCTGTATCCAAATGTCAACCGGGATGACACCTCCCAGTACCACAACAGCATCATGTAATACTGTCCTGTATGCGTATGTCACCACAATAAGTGCCTTCCTCTGCACACTTATGCTTTAATTATGGCATTGTTCTAGGAAATGTAGAGTAAATGTACGAGCATTTTTGTAGGGAAGAGATGGCAACGATTTTGATAAAAACGAACTTCAATACACTCATATACATTCAAAGCACACTACCAACGCAACTCTCCACTGTCGGCGCAATGAAGAGTGATAGTTTGTTCTTATTGAACATAACTCTCATGAATATTTCAAGCCCATAGGCCGCAGGCCCTCCTCCATACCCCTAGCGCCTAAAGCCTAATGCTTATGGCTGCTAGTGCTGCTTGTCATAATCATGAGTGAGAAAATTCTAACTCATACGTTTTCATCCTCTTAATCTTCTACATTTCTTCAACCTCATTCAAGATCTTAAATTTCTTCTATCTTATCAGATCTTCACCATTCTAAGTCAATCTTATCCCCACTTTATCTCACATTCATTAGTTCAATTCTTCTAGTCCCCCGATTCTTCATCAGATGTATCATAACATTATGGATCTGATCCTTCTTTCGCTCGTCTATTCCTAATCCTTGTACATGTAATTAAAATTGCTTTTAGAATCTTAAATGTGTCCAACACACATTCTCTTCACTACACCAGAACGAGTTATTTAACTTCTGGGCTCTCTCGTCATTTTCATTAGGTTTACCATTTTATGACCCAGAGAAACTTGAAATGTCCATAGGATGTCTCAACCTAAAATTGTATTGTTCCAACGATACCGAACACCACATTCAAGTTTTAAACCAATCCAATTATGATCTGAGTGACAATATCATCAGTAATCTGCCATGCTGTAATGCTCCCAGTCAATTATTTGGTAGTTATTGTGATATCTATATTTGACTTATGACCTAAAGTATTTTTGTAGGTTATCAAATGGACATCTTTATTAGCACCAATAGTTCATTTGAAAAGATGAAACCATTATCTAAATCGCCCCTTGGATCCGTGTTAACACTATGTCATAACACAGATTTTGCATTAATTTACGCACATATGAGCGTTTTCATCTGGCCCAACTATAGATATGACCTCTTTAATCAATTTATGTGAGGATGATTTGACTCATCAAACTTAAAATAGCTGCAAATAGCTACAATATTAGCGGTTCTTGAACTTTACACAATGCACAATGCTGTGCTATACTCTATTCACACAAGTTTTTATTGTTAATGGATCTAGCTGAATCTACATAAGTGTACTCACGGTCTAACACACAAACATTTAAATTATGCAATAAAGTCAGGAAATACTTTTAGTCCAAGAGATAATCCAGGTTTTATTCACCCTTGATTGCCGAAAGCGAGTTTGTGATTTTTGGAGATACATCTTATGTATCAAAATATGTGAGTCTTAGTAAAAATCAGTGGTAGCGTTAAGGTATATGATGTCATCAATATGGCCACCATATCATATTTACATCAGCTCCAACTTCTTATTAATTAATAGCAACTTTTTAATTGAAGATAATTTAACGACAACAAAAGTTTGCTGTGTTAAAGATCTATATAACATGTAAGCTTTTGCTGCTTTTTCTAAGCCAAAATTCAAAAACTGGTATTCTTACCCTTACATGCATGCATCTAGATCCAACTAAAAAAACAAGCACAATACACACACATCTTATTTTGAATAGACTGTATCATCTTGTTGTGGTATTGACATGCAAAAAGATTGTCCATACAGGGAACAAACACATTGTTCGAAGCCAGTGAATAAGTCATTTTCAAGATCCACTATGTAGCACCCTCTCTGAGTCCTGTACCCCCGGCCAAAAAAAGGATAAAAGGGAGAGGATGAACTTAACATACAAAAATTGGAAATTATAAAAAATATATAGATTCAACAAAATGAGCAGTTTATTCAATTAAAAGACAATAGCGCAGATAACAAAATTTGGTCTTATTATATCATTATGAGTACAGGTGGAAATTATGCTTGAAGCAGACAACTTTATATCATTAAAGTTGCGCAAGTGTTTATACAAAAGAAAACATGAAATCCATCATAATATTGATAGTCCAGTCTATAAGAGACAATAACAAAGCGAATATATTTTTAAATGCGATACAAAATTATAAGGGCCTAATGGCACCTTGATATGGTTCCAAAGGTTTCGTAATTCACAGAAAACGATATCATAAATATAAAGATTTAAATTTGACGACTATACAACAGAGTCTACACAACGTGAGGGTTTGACTACCAGACATAAGCCAAACTCCCACGGGACTATTAGATCTGACTTAGAATATGAAACAAACAGTTCCATCAATTAACAAAACTTTAGCTGTTCAAAGAGAACTTACGTTACAAAAGATTAAAGTCATCCTAATTTAAATTCCAATAAAAAGTTACTTCACGTTACGTTAAATCAAACCATAATTTTAAATATGAAAAGTTACTTTAAAAAAAATTACTCTACAATTCCAAACAATATAATATTTACAAGTCAAACTTCTAATCAGCACATAACTGAGGATATTTACGAGAATAAAAATATAAGCAAAAGTTACAGCGCCCGAGCGGCGACCTATCTAAGATAGAATATTTAGACATTTTTTTGGCGATCTAAATATTAATACGTTAGATTTTGAAACTGAATATTATATGAAAAAAGTTTAAAGTTTATAAATAAGTTAGAGTTCATAACTCCACCCGTCTAAGCGACGATTTTGATACATATTACAAGTTTTCTCCAGCCCTTGTCCAGATCCATGACAATGGTCTGTCGTCGATCGTTGATCGTAGGATAGTCGATTATGGCAAGCTTGCACAGCCATTATATGGGGATTTCGTTGTTCTGGAAAGAAGGGGGAGTACACCAAACACGCATATGATGACGTCAACGATGCCTTCAAACATTCACGTACACCATTGTTGATTCCGCTTGCTCCATCAGAATATCCATGAATATCTCCAATCACCCGATGTTTTGAAGGAGGTTCCTCTAGTCTCCGTCAGGGGTCGGATACATAATTGTCTTCTAGTTGATGTTGATAGTTCTCGGTTCATTTCACGCTAGTACAGTCGGAGTGCCGGGTTGCTTTGTTGACCCACTGGATCTCCCTTGACCCACTCGCCAGTCTAGGATTCCAGGTGCCGGCCAGCCTTGCAGGATTCTATTGTGAGCAGATTAGTATTGTAAGTACATGAACAAATTAATACTTAGCATTGGATTGAGTAATAAATATATTGTCCAGCATTGTTTCTATTATGTCTTCTTAGCCTACAAGAACTACAACAGAGAAAAATACTATTGTAGGGATCCTAATTGATTTGTATTTATTGGAGCGGGTAGTATGCTTGTTGTCCAGTTGTAACATTGTACAACGTAATGTTACAAATCTCTAATCACGTCAGTATGGGGCGGGGTCCAGTTGTAACATTATACCACGTAATGTTACAACTATATCTCCTAAACTGGCTAAAAAGTCTCATATGATGCATTATTAGACAATATCCCGAAAGGTTTAACCTTTCCTTGTCTTGGGAAAGCCGTTGTAAAATCTGATCCAGTAAATCGGTGGAAGCCAGATAAAGCAGTAGCCATACCATCACCAAGTTGGTCTGCAACATTTGTAATGTATATAAACCGTGTTTACTTCTTGATGATGAAACTTTGGTTAGGGAATATGTCTGCAGATCATGACATTGTTTAGTGCACTATATTGAGAGCATGTGTCTAAAGTACCAATACATAGTAAACTTTCACCCAAAGGACATACATATTTATCCTTTTCCCATTCATTGCAAATGAAAGCAAAGAGTTGCTTAAATGAACTTTTCCTCAAGAACGTTTGAGGTTTCTTTTGGAGTTTTATATTCTGGTCTCATCACGCTTATGTCATCCAAGAATGATGTTCCACAGTGATGGTCATGTTCAATATCCTTTATGCTTTGAGTCTTTTACACAACGCAACATGCTAAGATTTAATATATATATATGTATATATATTAAATCTTAGCATGTTAAATACCATGTAAAAGAAAAAAAAATATATTCTTGTGAGTTCTTAATACAAAATTCTTTATTTGTAAATAAAATCCAGGCCATTGAGCACCAATCTATTTAGGTGAGTTTGTGATGAGAAATTTTGTCAATGTGTTTTTTGGTGACCCCAATTTTATTAAAAATAAATTTGAGTTTGATCCCATTGTGAAATTAGGCATGTTTATATTAATAAATTAGTGAACAAGTGCATTTGTATCAATATTTTGAGATATTATTTTTTCGAGAAATTGAAATTAAAATTGTATCATGGTAACCCTGAACTTTTAAAAAATCATTATGTGATCATGTGATATGTAATTTTAAAGCCAAAAGGAAACGCTTCAAATTGGTTTCTATTTCATACCCAAATTTTTTCCAAATGAAGAAAATTAATTAAACATGATAGTCGGCAAAGATTAAAAATGCCAATTTTCTTTAAATAAAGAAAATTTTCAACCCAAAAGCTAATTAAGAGAAAATTATTAAATTATCTATAATTGGAGGAATAACAACTGAGGAAAATTTCATTAGAATATTTAAGTCTACCGGTATTTTCATTGTATCACTTGTCATAGAATAGCCCTTTACTTTGAAAAATACAAATATAAAACAATAACTATACTAAAGGTAAAGAAACCAATAATTTAAATTTTAAAGTTCAATGATAACATTTATTTTCAAGTCAAAGAAACCAAAAGGAAAATTTCGTAAGCAAAAGATTAAGAGTCTAAATAATTGGCTGAGAGAGCTGTTAAAATAGAATTTAAAAAATACATTAACAAAGATAAGTTTACGACCAAAAACAATTTAATTTATTCCTGGATGTTTGAAGTCTAGTGGGACTTTAAAAGTCTAAACACTATACATTATACCAAATCTCTTCGAAAGTGTGCATTTGGAGCAAACCAATAAAACTTTTTAAAATACTGAGTATTTATCCACTCACACTCCACTGCCACCTGAATTATCTAATTTCAACACACAGGAGAGTGATATTTTGTTATTCTTGTGTACAACGCCAATACATGTTTTAGGCCCGTAGGCCGCAGGCCCTGCTCCATTCCCCTAGCGCATCAAGCCTACTGCTTTTAGCTGCTAGTCCTGCTTGTCTTCAATGATATGGGAGACAAAACACAAGCCGATGTGGGATTTTGAATATATTTGACAACAAAAGAGAGCAGGCTCATTTGAATATTTATGATCGCTCTTTCCCCAAACTTTGCCTTTCATATATAGGTATTTCATTATTGTATGGTGTTGAATTCTTCTATATATAATCTTTACTTTCTCATGGAAAGAGAAAATATTGTAAAAGTTTAAAAATTCGACCTTGCCATTACGTTGAATATTTCATTTTATTTACCTCTGAATCCAAAAATGTTTATCTGTATAATTCTGTCTGTACCTCGCTGTGTCTGTCTTTAATTGGTGCCACAACCAAAATGGTTTGACGAATTTTGATCAAACTTGATATCTAGGGGTTAAATGGTATTACCTTCAACATTCTTTTTTTTTAAATTCTAGCCTTTAAAGTTAGGGTTGTATATTAAATACGGTTTTTAAGATATGGAAATTTTTTGCTCAAACAAATTGCTTGGAAATTAATGTCTGCAGAGTATTTGGCATGACAAATAAAACTGTATTCCTATTTTTAAGGAGAAAATTTGTTAAGGATGGTTTACTAATGACATATTTAAAAAAAGTGAATGTTCCTCTAAATTTGCTATGATTTTGTTTAAAATGTATATGTATATCAGAGGAGTATTTTACATGATGAACAACATGTGTTCTTGTTTTTCAAAGCAAAATGGGTTCATGCTAGTGTATATGACTGTTATTGCATTAATTCAAATTATCTTGAAAATGGCTTTATCTTTTATTTAATTGGATATCTAGGCAGTGTTGTACATAATAAATAGTAAGCCCATAGAAAGGGGAGAAGGGAAGGGGTCCGAAAACTCCCTGTTATTTGATGTACCCCCATAGTATAATACTTATAAAATTAATGTGTAAGCCTTTCTATAGGCTAAATATCAACTAAACTTTTGTAACTGACCCCCTCAGGAAATTTAGATCTCCACACTCTAACTTATGCAGTATGTATTCCAAATAGTTTCTTATTTATTTGGACTAGTTCTTTCCTTAATAGTATTATTTCATATTTGTTCCAAAAATATATTTATTTATTTCGACTCAATCCTTATTTATTCTGATTCGTTTCTTATCAATTCCGAATCGATCACCCTAATTTGTTCTGACTCTTCTCTTACATATTCCAAATCATTCCTTCTTGTTTTTTGTTCTGACTGTTTGAATATTTATTCTGACTATCTCCCAATTCATACCGATTCGTTCTTTTTGATATTTTGACTCATTCCTAATTATTTACTCAAATTATTTTCTGCTTGTTTATTCGTAATTGTACCTTGTTTTCAAAATTCATACTCATTGTATATATATATTATATATATAAAATAGTCTGTTCAGCATAGGAATTATTTTCTGAAAGGCCTTTTTCCCTGGCAGAAATCTATTATATAGTAGAATAATGGTAAGAAAAAAGACCTCCAAGAGAGTAATTCCTACAGTGAATGGGATATATTTACTCATACAATATTAATTTATTATTACTTGATACTTTTCTATTCTTACTCATTTTATATTTATTCTGATTCAATACATAATCCATTCTGATCAAATTATTACTTTTCCGACTTGTTCCTTATTTAATCTGACTTTTACACTTTTATTTCCCTCTTTTTATTCTTTATTTATTCAGAATTGTTCCTTATTTATTTTTACCCGTTTTTGATTTAATGAAATTCATTCCTCCTAATTAAGTCTGACTCTTTTCATATTAATTCCTACTTGATCCATATTTATTGTGACACGTTCCTTAATTATTTAAACGCGATACTTCTTATTTACACTCACAAATTTATTATTAATTTTGAATTGTTCATTATTTTTCAGACTTTTTTAGTTAAAGAACATCATATAATTATTTTTATACCTATTCGTTCCTTATCTATAACGAGTTGTTCTATATTTATACCAACTTGATTATATAGTGAGCCAATTTGAAAACACAGCATGTGGATCATTCTTAAGTGTTAACAGAAACATTTTTGGGAAACTTTATAGCATAGAACTACAATTACATTGTGGATTAACTCTTGCAGTCATGGGGTGTAATTGTTGCTTTAAAATTCATTTCTTGGACTATCATTTAAATTTCTTCCGCAAGAAACTCAGCAAGGGACATTTCCACCAAGACATTTTGATCATGTTAAAGAGGAGTTCTGTATGATCGCTAACTATTGCTGGCACTTAAGAGGGATGTTTCAGAAGCTAACTATAATAGAAAAACATCGACTGTCACTTTTTAGTTTATATTAATAAGGTTTTAAAAGTACCGGTATGTGATTAAATACATTTTTTCAGAATTAGAATATTATATCACTAAAAATCCATGCATGGTAGAAAAAAAAACTAGTTACATATTTGAATTCAGCATAAATATACTATCAGAGTCAGACTTTTCTTTTTGCCAAAAATATGTTTAATTTTGTAAACAAGTGTTATTGTGTAAGTAAGTGTAGGGAAGTACCGCATAAACCAATAGTAATTTATGCAACGGAAACTTGGCCTTTGGATAAAAGAGAAAGGAAAGTGAAGGCCATGGGAATGAAGTATTTGAGGAACATGCTAGCTGTCACCAGAAGAGATAGGATTAGGAATGAAGATGTAAGATCTAGAGTTGATGTACATGAGATAGTAGAGGAAGCTAGGATGAGATGGTATGGACATGTAATTAGGATGGTAAGGGAGAGGATTCCAAGAAGATTATTGAATATGAAGTATGTAGGGAAGAGACGACAACGAAGACCAAGAACAAGATGGAAGGAACAGACAGCAACAAGTGTGCAAGTGAGAGGAGCAGAGTAGAAGAGAGTACAGGAGGAAGATGAGGCATTTTACTAAACAGAACCGGCCAAAGACTGGAAACAGTTCCTTGTGATGATGATGATATTGTTTCTCACTCTTTTATTATTTTCTGTGCTGTAATTTATCCATTCTCAAACATTCTTCTTAAAATATCCCAACTCATTCCTAATTTATCAAGACTAGTTTTTTATTCACTATATATATATAGACTCATCCCTTATTTATTCCAAATCATTCCCTTTTAAATATTCTGACTAATTTATTTTTAAATTCGACTTATTACGTATTTATTCTGACCGCTTCCTCTTTAATATTCGTTCCTTATTTTTTCTGACTTATTACTTATTCATTTGTAATTTTAACTTATTTATTGTGATGAGCCTTTATTATTTGTTGTGATTTTATACCTTTTAATTTTGATTACAAGCTTTTAATAATAAGACAATCTTATTTATTCGGAATTGTTTCTAAATCATTCTGACTCAATATTTATTTTGACTCAATCTTCGCTATTTATCGCGCCTTGTTATAATTTATGTATGTCAAATTTCTCCCTACTATTTATTCCTACAAGTTCTTTATTTACTTTTATTCGCCCCGTAATGAATCGATAAGTTCATTATTAAATCCAATTAATTCAAACTATATTTTATTTTTCTGACTTAATAATCCTAAACTATTCAGAAAAATGTCTTAATAATCCCGACACTATAATTTATTATTCCAACTAAATCCTCCATATTTATTCGGTCTTGTCTTTCTTTATTAATTCCAATTCATCTCTTATCTATTATTAGTCATTACTATTTGTTTTAAGAGCCGTTTTTAAGATATTCCAAAAATGTCCTCGTGTATTCATGAGTTGATCCGTATTCATTCTAATTCTTTATTCGAACACGTTCCTTATTAATTTAATTTAAATGACTGCCTGAGTGTCCATATTTACGGTAATGCCACAGTGTGTACGTAGCTAAGCGGAGAAGGTGTATAGGACATGTTCTTACTTGAATTTTCTTCTTGGCGTTGTTTCTTAATGATAGATGGATGAATTCCTTTAATAAATAGCCTGTTTGGAAGGTGTTTGAATAAATAAGGGCAGCGTCTGCATATATGAATTAAGGTCCACAAATTTGGTGGCGATCTAAACTCAATTAACCTCATCAGGCTCCTATCCATTGGTGAAGCCTGATAGCGCCTTCTCGCCTTTATATAGAAGCGTGATGAGAGGTGTCCATTGTCAGAAAAAATGAATGAATCCTCAAAAACCCCAGAAGAACGACTTACCAATGTATCTCTACCATCCTCTTGAGATGGATTTCTAGAAGATGAGGCTGGTTCCCTGGAAATGGATGATTCCCTGAAAGGGGCTGACTCCCTGGAGGTGGCTGACTCTCTGAAGGTGACTGACTCACTGGAGGTGGCTGACTCCCTGAAGGTGGCTGACTCCCTATTGGATTTACTTACCAATTGTTATTTCTTGTAATACTCACACGCCTTCATTATAAGATAACGAGTCTTCTCATCGAATACAGATGTTTTCTTCATGTGAGCAACAGCTTCTTGAGTCAACATCATGGACTTGGAATGCTCCGTACTGAAGGAAGAACCTTGTTGACCTGACACGGAAGGTGGACTGGACCGACTGGACGATCTTACACTGTTACCATGAAAAGGAGGTGTTCCCATTGATGACACAGTCGCGTGAAGAGGTGTTGCACCCTCTCTGAGTCCTGTACCCCCCGGCCAAAAAAGGGATAAAAGGGAGAGGATGAACTTAACATACAAAAATTGGAAATTATAAAAAATATATAGATTCAACAAAATAAGCAGTTTATTAAATTAAATGACAATAGCGCAGATAACAAAAATTGGTCTCATTATATCATTACGAGTACAGTTGGAAATTATGCTCGAAGCCAACAACTTTATATCATTAAAGTTGCGCAAATGTTTAAACAAAAGGAAACATGAAATCCATCATAATATTGATAGTCCAGTCTATAAGAGACAATAACAAAGCGAATATATTTTTAAACGCGATACAAAATTATAAGGGCCTAATGGGCACCTTGATATGGTTCCAAAGGTTTCGTAATTCACAGAAAACGATATCATAAATATAAAGATTTAAATTTGACGACTATACAACAGAGTCTACACAACGTGAGGGTTTGACTACCAGACATAAGCCAAACTCCCACGGGACTATCAGATCTGACTTAGAATATGGAACTAACAGTTCCATCAATTAACAAAACTTTAGCTGTTCAAACAGAACTTACGTTACAAAAGATTAAAGTCATCCTAATTTAAATTCCAATAAAAAGTTACTTCACGTTACGTTAAATCAAACCATAATTTTAAATATGAAAAGTTACTTTAAAAAAAATTACTCTACAATTCCAAACAATATAATATTTACAAGTCAAACTTCTAATCAGCACATAACTGAGGATATTTACGAGAATAAAAATATAAGCAAAAGTTACAGCGCCCGAGCGGCGACCTATCTAAGATAGAATATTTAGACATTTTTTTGGCGATCTAAATATTAATACGTTAGATTTTGAAACTGAATATTATATGAAAAAAGTTTAAAGTTTATAAAAAAGTTAGAGTTCATAACTCCACCCATCTAAGCGATGATTTTGATTCATTTTTACAAGTTTTCTCCAGCCATTGTCCAGATCCATGACAATGGTCTGTCGTCGATCGTTGATCGTAGGATAGTCGATTATGGCAAGCTTGCACGGCCATTATATAGGGATTTCGTTGTTCTGGAAAGAAGGGGGGAGTACACCAAACACGCATATGATGACGTCAACGATGCCTTCAAACATTCACGTACACCATTGTTGATTCCGCTTGCTCCATCGGAATATCCGTGAGTATCTCCAATCACCCGATGTTTTGAAGGAGGTTCCTCTCGTCTCCGTCAGGGGTCGGATACATAATTGTCTTCTAGTTGATGTTGATAGTTCTCGGTTCATTTCACGCTAGTACAGTCGGAGTGCCGAGTCGCTTTGTTGACCCACTGGATCTCCCTTGACCCACTCGCCAGTCTAGGAGTCCAGGTGCCGGCCAGCCTTGCAGGATTCTATTGTGAGCAGATTAGTATTGTAAGTACACGAACAAATTAATACTTAGGAATGGATTGAGTAATAAATATATTGTCCAGCATTGTTTCTATTATGTCTTCTTAGCCTACAAGAACTACAACAGAGAAAAATACTATTGTAGGGATCCTAATTGATTTGTATTTATTGGAGCGGGTACTATGCTTGTTGTCCTGTTGTAACATTATACAACGTAATGTTACAAATCTCTAATCACGTCAGTATGGGGCGGGGTCCAGTTGTAACATTATACCACGTAATGTTACAGAGTTATGGTGGCTTGATCCAGAAGGTGGCTGACTTACTGACCTATACTTACCATTCTTTTGAGTTGGCCTCTTGTTCTCTTGTACACTGCTGGAGGTCGTCGTTTCCTCTGTAAGAAATTGTTCATAATGAACAGGTTGTATGGACGATGGCAGCCCATCGTCCGGGCACTCAAGGGTGTTAGGAGTGCCCGCTTGTTGCTCACCATTAACTGCAACAAACCGCCACAAGCACAATATTATATTGAGAGGAAGAGGCTATTTACTCGTTGATACATAAAGATGCTTGTTTTTCTAAAGACTAGTCTGTTTATGTTAAAATAGGCAATTCTATACAAGGATATTCTAGTCTAGGTTGGCACTACTGCTAACTGTGTAGTTTGTTTGATTTAGCTGATCTGTGTCTATGCGTATAAACCTGTGTAACACTTTACATGTCATGCTCAGTCTAAAACCAGTTAGTTAATTCTATAAACCTAGGTACTCTGACAGGTTATGGGCCCAGCCTTGTGGTGATTTGTGGACTTTAGGACGGGTAATGTTTATAAGTCAAGTGCGCTCAGTAATACGCGTGAACTGTACGTGTTTTTTTTTTTTGTGACGCCGTTGCCAATCACCATCGCCATAATGGTTTTAGAAGAAGACAAAACTTACAGAATTCCGCTTTTTGATGGTACTAATTTTGACAACTGGAAGTTTCGGGTAGAAACTCTTCTAGATGAAATTGACTTGTTGCCCTTTATTCAAGGTGACTATCGGGACTTAGTAAAAATTGCATCTAGTGATAGTGCTGAAATTAAGGCGGAAAAGGAAAAAGAGCTGGACAAGCTTCGTAAAGCCGATCGCAAGTGTAAGTCACAGATTATACAACGAATCTCAGATAGCCACTTGGATTGTGTGAAGGATAAGAACACCGCTTATGATATATGGCAAGTGCTTCGTAACACATACGCTCGCAAAGGTATTGCTAATCAGCTTTTACTGCGCAAAACCTTGTTGATGATGAAATTTGATCCCTCTTTAGAGACACTTGAAGTGCATTTTATTAGGTTTGATCGTACTATTCGGGAACTGAAATCGTCGGGAGCTAACCTCGAAGAACTAGATGTTGTCTGCCATCTTCTCTTGACTATGCCATCAGAATATCAAGTTATTGTCACTGCCATAGAAACACTATCTGCTGATAATCTCAACCTGGCATTCGTAAAAACGCGCCTACTTGATGAGCAGAGCAAACGTCAAGCAGAAGGTATTGATGGATGCAGCCAATCATTTTCTAGCGTTACTGATAGGAAGGCTACAAAGTTGAAATCTTCGCAACTGGAATGTTGTCCTAATTGTAAAGAAAGCATTTCAAAGCAAGTTACTGGGAATAAGTGTTTTTTCTGTCATAAAGCTGGTCACTTTCGTTCGGACTGTCCAAAATTGAAAGGCAAGAAGCAGCAAAAGAATTCAACACGCAAAGCAAACGTAGCTGAAGCTAGTGATGATGAATTTAGTTTGACTGTGTCAACATCAGTGGCCTGTTGTGATGGATCGGTGTGGTTGCTTGACTCTGGCGCCACTGAACATATGGTCAGTGATAAAAATATTAGTTTGGTTTCAAATAAGAGACGCCTATCAAAGTCTATTAAAATAAAAATTGCTAAGTCAGGTTCGATGTTGTGTGCTGAAGAGATCGGAGATATACACGCGTCTGTGACTCACAAAGGTAATCAAAACTTTATCAAGCTTTCCAACGTACTTATTGTCCCTGGATTACAATTTAATTTGCTCTCAGTTAGTAAAATTGACGCTAATGGGTTTAAAGTTGTGTTTGAAAAGGGGAACGCTACCATTCTTAAAGGTGATATTTTTGTGGCTGCCGCCACTCGATCTGGTAAAGTGTATACAATGTCTCTTTCACCTCGTGAAAAGGCATGTGCTGGCGTTGCTAGTTCCATTGTAGCATCATCTGATTTGTGGCACAAGAGGCTTGGTCACATTGGCAAAACTGGTTTAGCTCACTTAAGTAAGATTGTAGATGGAATCAAGTTTGATCCAGGATCAATCCCCGATTTATGTGATTCTTGCATACAGGCTAAGCAAACACGCCTTCCTCACACAAAGCCACGTATTAGAGCTAAGCGCCCTTTGGAGATCATACACAGTGATCTTGTAGGACCCATTAAGCCCGTATCATATGATCAAAAAAGGTATCTGCTTACCCTGATTGATGACTTTAGTCACTTTACAGTCATTTACACTCTAAAGGCAAAGTCTGAAGTATTTTCATACTTCAAACAATTTGAAGCTATGGCAACAGCTCACTTTAACCTAAAGATAAGTCGCCTTAGGTCAGATAATGGTGGTGAATTTGTGTCGCAGGAAATGCTCAATTATTTAAAAAAGAAAGGTATCCAGTCAGAGTTTACGATCAGGCATACCAGTCAGCAGAATGGCGTCGCAGAAAGAATGGGACGTAGCATCATGGAGAAAACACGCTGTTTACTCCTTCATTCTTCTCTTGATAAGTCACTCTGGACGGAGGCTGTTATGACTTCAGTCTACCTAATAAACAGATCACCTACTAAAGCTCTTGAAAACCAGGTTCCAGCAGAACTGTGGTATGGTGTAAAGCCTGATATGTTAAAACTGAAAGTTTTTGGCTGTGTAGCACATCTTCGCTTACCTAATCAAGTTTTTAAAAGTAAACTTGACAGCCGCTCGAAAAAGTGCTACTTTGTTGGTTACTGCCCAAATGGGTACAGGCTGTGGTGTCCACAGGAACGAAAAATCATACGTGGGCATGATATAATTTTTGATGAACATTCGTTCATAACCAGTGATGTTATTGGTTCAACACCCTCTCAAACTACTGAGGTCATCGGTTCGACTCCAAATGAAGTTTTTACTGAGGAAATGCAGGAGGAGCTGTCTTCAGGAGGAGAACCAGAGACTATTTCTGACGTAGAAGAGACCCCTGGACCTGACGAGGAACTTGAACCTCTGTGGAGGAGCACGAGACCTCGTACTGCACCAGCGTACCTAAATGACTATGTCGCACTGGCTCTTGGTGCTGAGTCATTTATTGACAACTTACCAGAAACCTTTGAGGACATCCATAGTAGAGATGATGCCCAACAATGGATGGCTGCAGTTGAGGAAGAGATGTACTCATTGAAAAAAAATGAGACCTGGACCCTTACTGAGCTGCCATCTGGCAAACGAGCTATCAACTGCAAGTGGGTCTTCAAAATGAAGCAGGATGAAAATGGACAGCTTGACAGGTACAAGGCAAGGTTGGTGGTGAAGGGCTGTGCACAGAAGAAAGGGTTTGACTACAATGAAACGTACTCACCCGTAGCCCATTTAACTACTGTCAGAACCCTGCTTGCCATCATAAACAAAGAAGATCTAATTGCCTTCCAGTTGGACGTGAAAAATGCATTCCTACATGGAGACCTTTCTGAAGAGGTGTATATGAAGCAGCCACCTGGCTTCGTAACTGACAGCAACCTTGTTTGTAAGTTACACAAGACCCTCTATGGATTGAAGCAGGCACCACGGGAGTGGAATGCTAAACTTGACAAATTTGTGAATTCTCTCGGATTTAAGCAGTCTGAAAACGAAAAGTGTGTGTACTTCGACTTCAGCAACAGCATCAAAACTTACCTTTTGGTTTACGTAGATGACATCATTCTGGCAGGGAACAATCTGCAGAAGTTGAATGACATCAAAACATGTCTTATGTCAGAATTCGAGATGAAGGATCTTGGAGGTTTGCACAGCTTTCTAGGTATAAAAATTGATCAGAAATCTGATGGTATGTTCATTAGCCAAACAGCCTACTTGAAGAAAGTTCTCAAGAAATTTGGTATGGAACAGTGCAAACCTGTTAAGACACCAATGGAGGCAAAACCACCTGAAATAACTACATCAGAGTGCATAATACAAAAAAACCGTACCGTGAGCTTGTTGGTAGTTTGATGCATGTGATGCTCTACACTCGCCCTGATCTGAGTTTCTCAGTGAATTTCTACAGCCGATATCAGAGCAATGCAACAGAAGCACATTGGATTGGACTCAAGCGAATACTACGATACATTCAAGGAACACTTGAAGTTGGTCTCTTCTTTCCGAAGAACTGTGATGTCGCCTTACGGGCCTACGTTGATGCAGACTGGGCCAGTGACAGCGATGGTCGTAAATCTACTTCTGGGTACCTATTCCAAGTTTATGGTGCCACTGTTGGTTGGACTACACGTAAGCAGACTACAGTCGCCCTGAGCTCAACGGAGTCAGAGTTTGTCTCCCTGTCAACCGCCTCATCAGACCTACTCTGGTTGAGAAGACTGATCCAGGACTTTGGGATCATTCTAGGACCCACCAAGGTGTACGAGGACAACCAGTCCTGCATAAGATGTTTGGATAAATGGGAGCATCGAAGACTAAAGCATATTGATGTCAAATACAACTTTGTTCGTGATTTGTATCTAAATGGTGTTATTGATGTGATTTATTTGGAGACAAATGAACAATGTGCTGACATTCTGACAAAGGGTTTGGTTGGAAACAAATTTGAGTACTTTCGTAATTATATTGGTTTAATCAAGTGCTGATTCACTAGAGTTTATTTGTATGTATTTAAGAGCACATGTAGAACTTTTTTGCCTAATTTTTGTGGTTGTATTCGAATTGAGGAGGAGTGTTAAAATAGGCAATTCTATACAAGGATATTCTAGTCTAGGTTGGCACTACTGCTAACTGTGTAGTTTGTTTGATTTAGCTGATCTGTGTCTATGCGTATAAACCTGTGTAACACTTTACATGTCATGCTCAGTCTAAAACCAGTTAGTTAATTCTATAAACCTAGGTACTCTGACAGTTTAATGGCTAAAGTCAAATAGTATTTAGGAAAAATTGCATTTATTTTTTCTTTGAGAGCTGTGCGGTAATATTTATTTGTCTCTGTCTCACAGAAAGGGAGGTCTGTCTATCTGTCTTTCTCTCTCTCTCTCTGAGAGAATGCTGTACCTGTGCACTGGGTGAAAGTAAAATGCATTCAGACGGTAGTGCATTGATTGTGACATATGTAAATATAGCGATGAGTAAGCTGCAAATCGGTTGACCCCCCTCCCCCAATCACCCGGTAAATCAAGAGTTTACCATATATGGATTTTTGACAATTTGAACTAACTTAGGTCCTAATTACTCTGAATAGGGAAGGTTATACTTGATGTCCTCACTGTTCAGTCAGCCTTGTTTCTTTCCTCCGCACTTGCACTGGCCGCGCCACCTTGGGAGTGCAAGGTGTCGTCCTGCCTCCCTTACGTGTTCCTGGCTTTCTGAGCATCTTTTACGTCTGCTATTCTACGGATCGTGTCTTCGGATGGAGCCTGCGTTGAAGGTGAAGAAAGGTGTTGGCGTCGGAGTCGGGAGAAGACCACCGGATGAGGCGAGGAAGAACCCCGGGCCCGGGAAGCGAACGACCTCGGGCAAGATGATGTTGGCGGCGAGAGGCGGGGGATCCGCCGTCAACGGTATGCTAGTGCTGCCCGTCCTTTCTGGGGAAGTTGGAAGTTTCCGCTCGCGGGGACTGAAGGCTCCTCCGGTCAGGAAGGAGCTTGTTCCGGGTGGCAAGTGGTCCACCACAAGCCCGAAGGCGGGAGCTTTAGAGGCAGCTGCCCCTTCGAGGGGCAACAAGCCGCAAGTAGCTGCCGAAGTCAGCGGGGCCGCTCCAATTCCCGGAGCCGAGCGTGCCGCTGGCCGAGGTCAGCTAGAGTCGCCCCCACGTGATCAATCGGCCCTTATTAGGGCCAAAAAATCGGCCCTTTCTAGGGCCAAAACGGCTGGCGTGACCCCCCAATTTACCGGGGAGGTGGGCGCAGTCCACAGCCAAGCGGGTGAAGGTAGCGGGGCCCCTCAAATTACTGGAGGTGAGCGTGCCGGTAGCCACACCCAGTCGGTGTCACCCTCGGGTGAAGTTTCGGCCCTTTTCAGGGCCAACAACTCGGCCAGCGTGACCTCGCCAATTACCGGCGAGGTGGGCGCAGATGGCCAAGGTGAAGCCAGTGGGGCCCCTCCAGCTACCGGAGGCGCGCGTGCCGCTGGCAGATCCGCCGGGGCTTCCAGCACTGCACCCTCGGGCCTCGGCTTGAAGGACAGCGCTGGCCCCCTTCAAATCGTCGGCAGTAATGCCGATGCGAACGAGCCCAGCGGGGCCCCTCCGACTACAGGAAGTTTTTTTTCAGTGTTTATTCAGTGTTTACAGGCCCGGTATCTTACAATCTTTAAATCCGGGACGTTTTTCCACACAACTTTTACTTAATTTACACAATTTTAATATGCATTTCCTTTTTAACATTACAACACATATTTTGGCTCTTAACTTAAATGAAATTCAACTACCCTTAGCTCAATTTGATCCACCCCGGGTATATTCCGCCCCCGGTACCCTCCCCCGCTAGGCCCTTCACAATGCCCGGGATTTCACTCCCGAGTCCGCCAAGCGCTCAGCAGAGGTGGGCATCATAATAACCACCTGGGGAGGCGCCCTATCAGAGTTGGTTCCCCGCCTACTTTCTACCCTTGGCAGCTGAATTTCCTAATCTACCCCCTATCTAGTTCCCCCGTCCCTAATTATCTATATTAACTACTAACTAAGCTAAGCTAAATTACTAAACTATTCTATTCCCATTACTGCCGGGGAACACCATCACCCAGAGGGCTGCAGGGCAGCCGCCTTTCTCCATCTTGACTCTGAGGGCCCATCATCCATAACCCACCTCTCTTGTTTCCAAGGTGGTGGGTCATACGGTGCAGCGAACCCCTCAGAGTTCATAATCATTCCACTAACTTTTGTTCATACGACTGGAAAACTGTCTTCTGGATCTCAAGGGCATCCCCCGTGTTCCTTCAGACACTCAGTCGTACTGGAATCCAGTTCCCAGGGCTCGCGCATGCTCCTCCCAGCACATACACATGTTTTTTCCCCGGCAAGGATTGTTACAGGTTATCCCCTTTTAACAATCCTTTTTTCCCTACTCACTCCCCGCTGAGACCGCACTAGTGTCTGTGTCAGTCCCGCCCTCCGTGTCGCTGTCATCTTCTTCGTCATTGTCAGTATCAACGTCCCATCTTATTCGTCCCTGTGCCTCTTTAAGTCTGTCTATGTAGGCTGTCTTTGCTCTATCTGACGCTTCCAGTGCAATCTGGTCTAAGAATTTCCAATAGATTGGGTCCCTCAGTACTTCGCCTACTAATCTTCCCTGAATCTCTCTCTGGTAGTTCCTTCTTGCTTCTAGTGTAATGACACACTCAAGCACCACATGTTCAGGGGTTCCCTCCTCACCACATTGACAATTCCCCGACTCTATCAATCCCAGCTTCCTTAGAGATGCCGGGTACGGTCCCTTCCCCGTGATGAAGTGGACAAGACCCCGAGATGGCTGGAGGTGCTTATTCTCTAGTCTCTCAACCACATTTGGGAACAATTGATAAGTCCTCCTACCTGTCCCACTTCTCTCCCAACGTCTCTGCCACTCCTCCAACAGGACTATTTCCGCCTCTCCAAAAGTTGTCACATCGTGTGTGGTGAGGAGTCTCACCTTCTCCAAGTTTCTCTTTTTTAGCCAGTACGCCACAGCTTTCTTCCTTATGAGGAGGTCCAACGGCCATACACCTAGGGCCACACTCAATGCATCCGTTGCTACAGTCCGGTAGGCTCCCGTCAGCCTCAATAAGATGTTCCTCTGCAGACCCTGAATAGCCATAGCCGGAGCGACATTGGTTAGTCTGTGAGCCCAGATGCACACCCCATAGCTCACAATGGAGAGAAGGATCATCTGATGGTATGTCCTTATTATCCACATAGTCAGATAAAACCGCATCTGTCCCATGCTTATAATTTTATTCATCACCGACAAAGTTTTCCCCATCACTCCCTCCATGTGCGCTGTGAAGTTCCTCTTTTCATCTACAGGAGGTGAGCGTGCCGCTGATGGCCAAAAAGTGCTATAGGCCCTTTTTAGGGCCGACAGCCCGCAAACCGGGGAGGATGGTGAAAGCTCCCGCCAGCACGATGGGTGGAAACCTAACGGTGCCAACGTAAGCCCTGACCAGGGGAGCCTAGCCGTCCTCCACCAGTAAAGACCGCTGCATGCGGCACCGAATCAAGCGCTAACGCAAGGGCCTCAAAAACCCGCGTCAACTCCGACACCTCCCGCCAAATGGTGTCAGTAGGTATGAAACGCCCGGCTGAATTTTCTTCAGACTCGGAAGACCGGGTCGCACGTTTTGCGCGTGTTGACAGCTCGTGCGAGTCCGTGGACGTGGAGGGACTGTCTTCAGGACCAGACCTCCCCTTGATGCGTGATGAGTCAAGCCAGGGGTCCGATGATGAGTCCGAAGGATTTCGGACCGTAAGACCCCACCGAAGGGGAAGGCCGGCAACACCAGGAAGCTGCTGGGGGGCAACCCTAACCATTTAGGCGGCAGCTCTGGTGATGAGAGCGAGGCCAGCGGTGGCCCGGGCCAGGGTGCGCCAGCGCTGGATAAAGTTGGGAAGCGGCGGAAACCTGCGGGTAACAACGCAAGCCGTGTCTCACCCCAGTCTGGTACTAGTGGCTCTTGGCCGGCTGGCAGAGCAAAGGGGAAGATCCCTCCCATCATATTGTGTGATGTGGAGGGCTACTCCAAGTTGGCGAGGGCCATCCGGTCCAAGGTTCGAGAGCCTGTGGAGGCGGTCAGGAAGCCGGGGGACTGAGTGCGCCTCCAGTGCGGGTCGGAGGAGGATTACCGCACCCTCCAGAAGTTCTTGCCGAGCTTGGGGATCCAGCATTGGTCCTACGAGCTGGGACGGGAACGACTGGTCAGGGTCGTGGTGAAGGGACTCCTGACACGGACAAACCCTGACGACATTCAGGAGGAGCTAGTGGAGATGGGTTTCCCCGTGAAATCCAACACACAGATGCTCTCCCAATGGAAGCGGGATCAGAAGACCGGAGAAAGGCAGCGGTTGCCGAACTTCGTTGTCTCTCTGACGCCCGGAGAGCACACCGCAAGGCTGTACTCCATATCAATCCTGTGCGGGCTCCGCGTCAGGGTGGAGAAGTTCAAGTCTCCGGGCGGCCCAGTTCAGTGCAAGAACTGTTTCCGGTTTGGTCATGTGCGGAGGGATTGCCGCGCTAACCCTAGGTGTGGGTTCTGTGGTGGTGGTGACCACGAGAGGGGCGGGTGCCCGGAGGAGAGACGATCTCCCCCGAAGTGCCTGCACTGCTCAGGAGCTCATTCCTTTGCGTGACGGGACTGTCCCACGTACAAGTCCTTGCGGGCGGCAGGGAATGTGCGTGTCTCCAAGCCTCAAGAAGGGAGGACGGATGGGCTAAGTGAAGGCCAGAAGCCCTTGGGGCACGATGCGGGACGGAGGGCGAAAGTGACTCCAGCTCCAACACCAAAGCCACTGGTACAATCGTTCGCCAGTGTGCTGTCAAAGAGAGATACCGCTCCACCTCAGGCCAAGGCACCTGCCGAAGCCACCAAACCTGAACCGGTGGAATCCAGTTCTACCCCTTTGGTCGAGGGCCTACCCGAGACCGCTCCTCTCCCTATCCCAACTCACACTGCCATCCTACACCCTTCCAACCCTTTCCTTCCACTCCCAATTCCCACCCTTGTCACCCTTGTAACCCCCACACCCGAGGATGATGCTGCAAAGCTAAAAAATTGCATTGAGCTACTCAAGGGTATTCCGGGACTGGACCCATGGGACTTTTCATCGAGTCTCTTGAGGAAGGTCCAGGAGTCTCCGAGGAGTAACCGTGGCCACCTGGTCATGGTGCACATCATACTCTACCTGGTCTCTCATGGCAGTGCACCCGAATAGAGGACCACCAGTGCTGAAGGAGCTCACTGTCGCACTCTGGAACGCCAACGGAGTCGCGGGGAAGAAGGCTGAACTTGAAAGTTTCCTGGCAAAGCATCGTGTCGATGTAATGCTGCTGGGAGAAACCCACTTGCGCTCCGCAATGAGGTTCTCGTTAGCAGAGTTTATCTGCCATCGTAGTGACCGAGCGGGGGATGTGGGAAGGGGTGGGACGGCGGTTCTGGTCCGAAGGGGCCTTGACCACCACGTCGTCTCACTTCCTCCCCTCCAACACATGGAAGCAACGGCTATCCAACTGGTAACCTCGACTGGCCCAGTGCGTCACATTTCCATCTACTACCCTCCCTACCGCCGGTTCGACCAGGCTACGAGGGCTGACATGGAGGTGCTGCTTCGAGGTACCACGCCTGTTTTAATCGGTGGTGACTTCAACGCTAAGCACCCTTCATGGGGCTCTAAGATTATGTGCGCTCGCGGCGGACTGCTCCGCGACGTCATAGATCTACACGGCCTGGTGGCTGCCGGGCCTCCGACCCCTACCCACTTCCCTTTCAATCCCGGCTATCTCCCGGACGTCCTAGACTTCGTTGTCTCCAGAGGGATCAGAAGGCGGTTGGTGCTGAAGTCTCTAGCTGATCTAGACTCGGATCACAACCCGTTCTCGTGAACCTGGGACGCGCGGTGTCCTTCATAGACCCCCCCGAAAAACCCGACCTAAAGCGCATTGTCTGGGACAGGTTTACGAATGAGTTGAGAGAGAGGTTGGGACCCACCCCTACCTTTCGAACAGCGGCAGAAATCGATCGCGGTGCGGAGTTCATAACTTCCGCCATCAAGGGGTCGCTCGAAGCTTCGACGCCGAGGCACCATCCTAAGAGGGCGCCACAGGTTTTTTGCCCGATTCTATCCTCAGGCACGTCCGGGAGAAAAATCGGCTGAGGAAGGATTGGCAAATCTCGAGGGACCCGGTAGACAAGGCCAACTGGAGCCGCAAAGTCCATGCGGTTCGGGAGATGGTCCGAGAATACCGGAACAGTGTCTGGGAGGACAAGATTGAGAGCCTGTGCGTACAGGACAGGTCCTTGTGGCAAATGACGAGGAACTTGATGTGGGTCCCCGCACCAAGGCCGCCTATTGTGGGTCCCAACGGGGTGGCCAACTCCGACCAGGAGAAGGCCGATGCTCTCGCTGAGCACTTAGAGGCGCAATTTGTACCGACTGACAACCCGTCAGACCCGGTGCACGTTGCGCACGTGGCGCAGGTCATCAGTGCGGTCTCGTACAGACCCTTGGATGAACCTGAACCCACGGAGGTGACAGAAATGTCACAGGCAATAGCCGCTCTAAGACAAATAAGGCCCCGGATCCGACGGTATCAGTAACGCGGTCCTCAGAAAGCTGCCCTTGGAGGCGATTAACTTCCTTGTGGAGTTATTCAACGCCGTCCTGTTCCTGAGTCACATCCCCGAGCTCTGGAAGCATGCCAACGTCCTCTGTTTTCATAAACCGTGTAAGGACCCTGCCCTAGCTTCGTCCTACCGACCGATCTGCTTGCTCGACTGTCTGGGCAAGCTGTTCGAGAGACTAATACTGACGAGACTGACCCGAAATGTTCGCGAGGGAGGCATCTTGGTGGACGAGCAGTTCGGCTACGCTACGTCTCATCAACTTGTCCGGCTCGTGGAACAGGTTACGAGGAACTTCAACATCAACAGGATGACTGGTGATGTCTTTCTTGACGTGGCAAAGGCCTTCGACCGTGTTTGGCACGAGGGTCTCCTTTTCAAACTCCTCTCCCTGAACCTGCCCTTCTACCTAGTTAAGGATGTTCAATCTTATCTTTCCCATCGCACCTTTTCCACTACCTTTGGGAACGCCACCTCCAAAGTCAGAAGAATCCGGGCTGGAGTGCCGCAGGGTTCCATGGTGGGCCCGCTGCTCTTCAGTCTCTATGTGAACGACATTACAAAATCCCCAGGCACCGAGTTGGCTCTGTATGCGGACGACACGGCTCTAGTAGCGGAGTCGTGGCGAGGGCAGCTGGTGGAGAGGCGACTCCAGACGCACCTGACGCAGTTGGAGGGGTGGCTGACAGCCTGGAGAACAAGTATTAACGTGGAGAAGAGCACTGCAATGCTCTTCACATGGAAAAGAAATTACTACAGGCCGGCCCCACTCCGACTGTTCGGAGAACAGATCAGATGGGCGGACAGTGTTAAGTACCTGGGACTTACGCTGGACACAAAACTGACCTGGAGACGACACTGCAACGAAAGACTCAACAAGGCGAGGCAAAGGCTGGGAGACCTAGGCCCACTGCTTAACAGGCGTAGCGCCCTGTCTACAAGGAACGGTCTGACGCTGTACAAGCAGCTGCTCAGGCCAATCCTCGACTATGCGTGTCCCGCTTGGGGTCACCTGACGGACACGTATATGAGGAGGATGCAGGCGTTCCAGAGCGTGTGTCTGAGGATCATTGTGGGCGCACCTTGGTATGTCCGGAATGAGACTCTTCATCGCGACCTGGATATGCCTAACAGGAAGGACCACTTCCGGAAACTGGCGCAGTCCTTCTACGCCAGACTTCCCGGTGCCATCAATCCTATTATCCAGGGTCTTGGGAACTACGTCATCGACCCTGGTGGGTGTCATCGACGTCCCAAAGCCCTGCTTGGATAAGCGAGATGTGTCAACAGTGGTTTGGGAGGCTCTCACCCAGCCCCCCATAGAGTAGTGTCTCCGCACGTAACTCTAAAAACCCTTAGTCGGTTTCTCAATTTCTTATCCCCCCCCTTTTTTATCCCCAATATTACTAATATTATGTAATCTCTGTTTCTTTGTTTCTGAACTTCGCGAAACGCGACAACCCGTTTTTAAATTTTTGCGAACCACACGGTGTGACCAATTGGTCGGTACGTGTTGGAACTTGCTTTCGTGCTCCCCTTCTGGAAGCATCGGAGCATGCCTTTTGTCTGTGTCTGTGTCTGTCGCGCCACCCTTCCTCTCTACTGCCTGGACCCCCACCCCTTTCACACCATGTTTTCAGAGCCCTCCGTGACGACTCCACCTCTGCACACAGCGCCAGCGCTCGCTACTGGCTCGCGTGATGGACACTGTCTCTAGCGTTTTCTCGCGCCAATAGAAAGCCCCTGTTTTCCCCATTGGTCAAGGCCAGGCAGCAGTAGAGGGTATATAACACGGTGACTTCTGGAGCTGCTTGAGTACAAAATTCTCTGAGATTTCGAACCACCGGTATTGTATTGAGCTGCCTTTTTCAAGGCAAACCGCTACTGTCTTATTTAAGACAAACCTGCCTTTTTTAAGGCAAACCAGAGCAAATTGTCTTAGAGTTACACACTCTAAATCCCCGAACATACACACAAGACTAAACTTGGGACAGACTTGTCGGTGGTAAATTCTATGTTGGATACCTAACGGTGCCAACGAAGCCACAGTAGGCCGTAAAACGAGACCGGCTGCGAAACAATACCTCGCAGTCGGAGTCTGTCTTCGCGGGACACCACTCAACACTACAGATCCTCCCACACTGCACAGAGGAGGTTATCTTAGCCCTTCCACACTGGCCACTAGCCTGCCCTTTTCAGGGTTGAGCGAAATAGCCGCCCCGACCACACCAGACCGAAAGCAAATGACACTGACATGGACTACTCCTCTACAGACAACTCAGACATGGAAGCCGACACTGACGGACAGGGAACTTTCACGATGGCCGACAAACTAGGACGAAAAAGGTAATTCAGACCACACAAGCAACCCCAGACAAAAAAGACAACAACAGAGTTGACAAACAAGTTCGACGCCCTGAAAAGGACCGAAAACATTACTCCCACACCAGTTGACCAGAACACAGACAAACAGCAGACAACAACAACCACCACAAACAAGACACGTTACCCGCCAATAGTGACGCTAGGCACACAAAACTACGCTCAAATAACCAAGGTAGCAAAAGAAATAGGAGGGGACATTAAAATCACGTACATAAGAAACGGACTAAAAATTCACACCACAAACAAGCAGGACTACGACCTAATACAACACTTACTTAAGGACCTAAAACAGGAGTTTCACACTTACACGCTGCCGAGAGACAAACCAGTTAAAGTTGTAGTCAAGGGGCTCCCTCCCAACATGGCTACCACTGACCTAGAGGCAGAACTTAAAGACATGGGATTCCCAGTGACTGACGTGAGACAATTCTCCAGGAAGTCGGCTGCGGACAACACGACTCAGACAATCACACTTATCCCTACTTTCCAAGTGACTCTAGCAAAGAGCACAGACACTAACACCATCTTCCAAGTTAAGTCCATCAACCACACCAGAGTTAGAATCGAACCCTACATTCCACCCCTCAACACAGTCGTACAATGCCACAAGTGCCAAAGATACGGCCATACTAAAAATAACTGCCAAAACAATCCCTGGTTCAGATTGATTGAACACCTACAAGAAAAAAGTTCACTATTTCTGTAATTGGGTGCAACATTGGAATTATATCAAGATATGTGAATGCATACCCTTTGTTATAAGATGGGGTCAAATGAAGAAACTTACAGCCGGCCATGCGGTCCTCAAAGAAGGTGGAAAATATAAATCTATATTATTTCTTTGCATAAAAATATCAGTGGAAATTAAATAACTAAATTAATACGGACACATTTTGATATAGGATATGTGTGTATAAACTCACCACGGCCAGATGTCTGCAGATATCTTTAACTCACTTCTAAAACACAGGATTATCTATAATGGCGGATCCACGTGGCACAAGACTCGCCAGTTCAGTTGGGGAGATAGACTGAAAATAGAGATCGGCGCTGGGAGCTCTTACGCAACTGCGACTATGGTGGCCGGCAGAAGAAACTCGTCAGTTTGTGTCTCTTCTCCTTTCCTCTCCTCGTTTATCCTTCCTTATTTTTAGGTACGCTTCTCAATTCGTTCCCCCTTTTTTCTCCTCCCTGTTCATGTCTGGTTGTGAGTATATATGGGACGCGCCGCGGGTTCAACACTAGAGAGCGGTTCTACACAGCCAAGGATCAACAAAGAACCACTGCCGGTGAATAACCAAGACGGGTCAGGTTGTCTGGGTCGTCATAATCGCCTCCATAGCGGCATTCAAGAAGGCTGAATCGTCCTATTCAACGCGGTGGTTACGAGGACGCCGCAGATAGGTTATTGGTATCCAGCCGTCGTCATTTAGTCCCTAGGATTTAGTTACTAAGTTAGGAGAAACTTTATTTTCAAAATGGTTTAGCGTAATGTAAATAGTTATTCAGAAGTCCTTTTTTTGTACAAGAGAAAATGTTTTCGGAATCTTGTGTCATGTTCAGGAATAGTTAACTTCAATATGGAAGAAGTACTTTGGTTAGATTATGCCTTTTAGTCTGATGGACAAGTCAGATTTTAATGACCCTTTAAGTCAATTGCTGAGTGCATTATTGTGTGTTTGGACACTGTCCTAACGTTAAAGCCTCGGGCTTAGAAAGATGTGAAGTTCTAGTGTTACTGATTTACACTAACTCTCAAGTTCCGATAAATCTTGAAGTTAAAATTATTCATGACACCCTAAACTTCATGAACATCAGTTATTTGTTATTGATGGTTATCGCCAGGAAGTCTATTTCTTTCTTTTGCCTTACGCAGTTCAACGGTTAATAATAGAGATTTGGTTATGCGGTCATTGTCCATGGGAAGTATTAGCTTGGGTGAGCAACCCATGGAAATTGCCCTGGTGTCCTAGTGGGGTCCGCGCAAATAATACTATTTTGTTTTGGCCTGTAAATAGGCTCCTATTTTTGTATTAGTTCTAAAGGATATTAATGTACTATTGAATGCTCTGGCAGTACTGTAAGGGAATGTGTCCAGCCATAGTACCTTAATAACGCCTGGTTCTTAGCCATCAATCATCTGGATTCATCAGCCAATTATCCAACAAATTTAGTGGATTCCTGTTAATATTCAACACTGCCAAGTGAGACTGTATAAATGTTATCTTCTAAATTTGCTCTATATTTTGCTTTAACTAATTCTCAAATTACTATCCCTTTAGAAATTCTACAGCCTGTTGCCTGGCCTGCCCAGATAGCCTCAAGTAATCAAGTAATCCCTCAAGTTTATTTGCCTTGTGAAGATATTTAATACACTCTAAAAGTTTCTATCTAATTGTAAAACTTGTATTTTTCTTATGCATTTATTGTTTACTAAATAAAACTATATTGTCAAATTGATATGTTGAGTTTTCTAATTTAGTACAAATGTACTGTGTAATAGTAGTACAGATACGGCCATACTAAAAATAACTGCCAAAACAATCCCCGGTGTGTCAAGTGCTTAAAACAGCACATTACCAAAGACTGCCCCAAAAAAGACGCCATCACTCCTGCCCGGTGCGTAAACTGTATGGGAAGCCACACAGCAACCTACAGTAAGTGCCCGGTGTACTTAAACTTGCTAGAAAAGAAGAAGACCACACAAATACCAAAGACAAACACAGAGAGCAGACCTTTGACCCGGACCATACCCCCACCCTCCAACACACAGAGCTACCCACCAATGCGGCAGAGACCTGCATCAAACCCCCCCGACCCTGAGGCGGCCAAGATCCACCGATCCTACGCCCAGGCAGTGCAGGCAAAACAGACGCAAGGCCCCCCACAACAAGAAGCCGGTTCAACCGGTTCTGACATAAAAGACCTCATTAGGCTACTCAAAGATTTAAACATATTGAAAATCATTACACATTTCAAGCCTTATCTCAATAGACTCAGACAAACAACAGACTCAACAGAGAAAATGTTTATAATGATAGAGGGAGTGACTGACTACTTTGTAAATCAGGATGACTAGACAAGACAAGACGCGGACCAAGGACACTCTACGCGTTTTTATATGGAACGCGAACGGGATACTGACGCAGGCTCATGAATTGGAAGAACTTTTTAAAACATATGGAATAGACATAGGACTAATCAACGAAACACATCTAAACCAAAACAAGAGACTTAACTTTTTCGGCTACCATTTATACAGAACAGATAGACCCGGCAGAAGCGGCGGGGGAACAGCAATTTTCATCAAAGAAAATATTCCCCACTATCAACATATTTTTCAAACTTACAGAACATAGAAGCAACAGCAATAAAAGTAAATACAAAGAGCGGAGGAATCCTATTCGCGGCCATATATAAACCACCGACCAAGACAATACTACAGAGCGACCTAGACGAACTTACAAACTTTGACAAGATATTCTTAGCAGGGGACATGAATAGCAAACACCTGAACTGGAATAGCTGACTGACCAATAGGAATGGACGCATACTAAACGATCACGTGGACACTAAGGGATACACGGTAGTCGGGCCTGGCGAACCGACATTTTACCCCTCAAACCCACTACAGAGGCCAGACGTAATAGATTATTATTATTATTATTAGCACCGCGTCTTACTACCCATTCGGGTTGTACGCACTTACGCTAATGTGTAATGGAAGGGTGATTGTGAGATGAAATGAAGGACCTACAGTTTAACGTGGAATCCGAACCACGGTGGAGACCTGGCATTCCCCACATTCACAAGAAGTTCAGACGTAATAGACGTGGTCTTGAACAATATATGGGTGACACCGGAAGAGCTCTCTGTTCTTAAAGAACTTGACTCAGACCACAACCCTATACTGTGCGAGATCACAACAAACACAGAAATACAGATAAACAACATTAAAAAGCTAAAAACTACTACTAACTGGGAAGGGTTCAAAAGAACACTAGACGAAACAGTACCCGACAACATAAACATCACGACCACCGAAGAAGCAGACACTACACTCCAACTCTTTACAAGCACAGTACAAGAAGCATACAGGACCAACACCGCAATAGAACAGGAAAAACACAACTTGAGACGCCAACACCCAGACCTCGACTTTCTGCTCGCCCAGAAACGAGAGGCAAGGAGAGACTGGAAAACATACAGAACACCACAACACAGAACAGCCTACAATAGACTCACGGCACAAGTAAGACGTACAGTTAAAACTATTAAATACAACAACTGGAACACATACATCACTGACGCTGCCATGGACCCCAGTAAAGTCTGGAAAGTCAAAAAAAAGCTAAAATCATCAGGCAACAAACGGTCGTTACCGGCTATACACGGGGAGCACGGTATGGCCTATACAAGCTCAGAGAAAGCGGAGGCCATAGCCGTAACTCTGGAGAAAGAGTTTACACCAAACCAAAACCCGAGAGACGCAGACTTCGTCAGGGACGCACAGAGATATGTACGGGAATACCTATTTAGACCAATAGTGTCACGGGTGGACCTAAGTAGTTAAAGCGCGACTATGATCGATTTTCCTCCAACGGAGAGAGCAAGTATTGTAATTTTGGAGTGACGTATTTGTCGTCACCTCATGTGTATGGTGACGTTCCGCATTTGGACGTCACAGATTTGAATGATATTAAGTGCGAGGCACGTAATTAATTGTGTTTACGTGACATCATAAGATAATTAAGGACGTATGAGAGTATGACGTCACATTATATATTAGATTTGAATAATATTAAGTGACTGACGTCATAAGATAATTAATTGTGCAGGAGTGTTTACAGTGACGTCATAAGATAATTGTGGTTTAAGTGCCTAGGTACATTATGTCAGTAGGAAGTAATGACGTCATAATTAATTATACACTAAAAAGTTATATGCTCTTACAACGAATATATAATTTAAATGAGAGGGAAATATTACTAGAAATGAAAAATAAGTACAAGTTTTTCCACATTTAATTATAATAAAAAATATACATATTTCACAATTTATTATTGTTATCCATAAAAATACAAAGATCGTCATACAGTGACAGATAGTCAAAATATGGGATAGGATCGGATGGGTCTACAAACGATTTGGAGGCGAGGCTATTGTCCATGAACATCGATACATTAGGGTGATTTAGATATTTTACATTGCGTGTGATATATTTTTCAAGATTGTACAGAGTTTTTAATTCGTCCGTAGACAGGTAGATCTGAATGTTTTTTTATCACTCAGACACAATTTCCACACGCCGAAAAGTTTTTTCACCACAATGATAAAGTCGTCCATGCTGGACTCAAAGTTTACACACGTCTGCACACAGTCGGACCAAAACGGCATTTCTTTGACGAGAAAGTTCCATTGCGGGACGGTGAGTATTAGACGATTAGAATTTGATGAAAACATCACGTGAGCGTAAAAGTTGAGGTTAGGAAAGAGGCCCACCACCACGTGTTTGTTCTGTTTGTCGTTTAGGTAGAAAGTCTTGGTTAGCAACGACGGCGATTCATCCTGCACCATATTACAGCTGCACGTCACCTTCTTCATCGCTGTCTGCGTCTAGACTGATGACCTGTAATCAACAGTCGTCACAATTAAAGCTAGTATCGTGGTCGTCGTTGTCGTCGTCGGTGATTGGACAAAATTTATCCAATTTCTCGGCGCTGTGAAATCTGACGAATCGTGCCAAAGCGTTTGCATTTTTTAACGCGCACGGGGTGATGTCGTGACAAGGGGCGGTACACCCCCAACAATTAGAGTGGATCAAATCAACAAAGGGACATTTATAGTCCTCGCGTAGTGGGATGAATGTCCGGCCTGTGAGACGGGACAAGAAATTTCTTTTTTGTTTATTATATGCGTAAGGCACGACGGCTTTATCTAAATTTTGTTTTAGAATTGGAACCAATTTGGAGTAGCTCAAGCCGGTGGTTTTATTGAATTGATAGCACGAGGATTGTTTCTCGTCGATGAAAACTATGAATAGCTCGGTGACCACCCACTCCTTTTTCGAGTTTACGATAAATGAAAAATCAAAGATAGCTGACATGATGATGATGTTCATCTGTCAGATAATTGAATACAAATGATTAAATAAAATTCTACTATACCTTTTATATCTAATGCTGGAACACACGTCTGGGCACCGCTGGTAGTACACCTTGGACAGCGGCCAAAGCGACGTTTGAACAGCGTGACGGCCAGTCGGTCGTTCTTGCACAAGTTGCCGGTTGAGAACAGGTCTGTGAATCTCCTCAGGCTCCAGCCGGCGTCCTCGGCAACGGCAAACAGACAGCAATAGTGCCCGCACACACCGGAGGCTATGGCTTGGAGTCGTTTGTGGTTGTACGTCCATCGTGTAGAGTGTTTATTTAAGAATCTAGTCATCGCTAAGCTCGCTCGTCTGGCATATGTATCAAAATACTCCCCAAATTTGGAAAAATATAGAACCACCTAATGAGAACCGGGTTTAGTGTGAGGGTCTAGATTGACCACAAATAAGGCGGGACGAGTAAAATTTTGAGTTAATTTGTCCGAAGGAAATGTCCCTTTATAGATTGAAATTTTGCCCCGCAGCAGCAGTGTGTCTATTTGATGAGAATTCATGTTGTTAATAATTAATTTTCACCTCCCTATTAGAATCTATCGACACCGTCCCCTCGTACTCAGAGTAAAACAAACAGGTTATGGCGGTGTCAAGGTCTGTCTTGAACTGTAACTCAAATCTCACGTTCCCCTCTGTCTGAAGGCTGGTGTGCGAGTCCTGTCCTGCGCTGTTGGGAGTCAATTCGAAGGCCAACATAAAGTAACCTTTATTGAACATGTCTCGTGTGATTAAATGGCCATTGTTTTGATGGTGTATGCCCAATCCCGAAAACAATGTGTCATAGGCGAGGGTGGACGTGCCGACGTTGTCAAAATTTATCAAAATGGGCAAATGTTTTTGGATTCCATTTACATACAGGACGAAACGATCAAGGTTTCTATGAATGAGATGAAACGGATTCGTGTTCAAACTTCCCACAAACGCATCGTTTGACACCATTGTAAATAAAACAATTTTAGGGATAACCCCTTGAATAACATTGTTTAGGCTCGCAGACTTGGATCCTTTGGGTACGGTCACAGACTTGACGTCCACCCGATTGAGGTGGTATTGGGCCGGCTTTCGTAACAGTGTCTTTTCTATAGCGAGTGAAATAGTCGGCGACACTTCCACGTGTTTCACAAAGAGGGTGGCATCTAAAATTTTCAACCGTACGTCGGTATTTAAATTGTCCGCGTCTGTGAGCAGATAAAACTCTTTTTTGTTGCGAATTAATTTAACGCGCAACGATACATTTTTCAATAGCAAATGTGAAATATTAAAAATGTCGGCGTGTAAACGTCCCACCAAGTCGACCGGATGTTTTTAACAAGTCTAATCTCGTGGCGAAGCCTTTGTTCTCTATGGATGCAGCGAGTTCACCGTGAGTGGCAGGGGTATCCAAAAACCACATACCATTCACTAGGGTGTCGGAGGCGTCTCTACCGTAATAAGTTAAAGTCTCTAAATAAGCCCTGTAGGCATAGTTGTCTGTCGAGGTTGTAATAGGTGTTTCGTTAGAGAGATATTGATTTGAATGAATAAAGAATTTAACAAGTTGTTGACGCATCCGATTCTATATTCGGCTGCGACCGGTGTCCCGTCCCCTTTCACCAGTTGAATACGAAGATATAATTTAATCGAAGAGAGGTCCCGAAAGTACTCGCCGTCTCCGGGGCAAAAAAACTCTAACTGAGCGTCATTGTCCACGGAAGTGATGGATTTGTATTCGACCACTTTATTATTTTTAATTACCGTTTGAATGCATTTTTCGTCGAAAAGATCGAGTTCTGTTTTTGAAAACTCCATAATTAATCGAAAATATCTTTTTTAGCTCTCTTGTTCCCTCTTGCTCTGGCGCCCACCTTCGAATGAAGTCGTTTACGCTTTTTTACCCTTTTTAAGCCACGACCCTCGACCGCCTGTGTGACGCGCTTTTTAACTATATCACCGACTTTTTGACCGGGTTCACGTGTCGCTATGTCGGCCAGAATGTGCGAACCTTTTTGTAACGCTTGTTTTCCCACCACTTTCGCCCCCCTCATAAACAACGGTTTGACAAATCGAAATAATCCGCCCAAAAACGATCCTAGGCCACGGCCCCGTTGCATTTTATAACTGGCGTGATAGACGGGACCGATGTTTTCTCTCTCTCCCTCCATTATTAAGACTAAGTCAAATTACTACCCCCGTATCTATTTATCTAGTTTTTTTCCCTCTAAAATGTAAAAGCGCTACGGTGGGCACGGGGCCCGATTGAAAATTGACTCGTTCGCCAAACTTTGTGTATAAGCCTATACTTATAGAGTCAAAATTACATTTCTCGACGGGAAAATAGAATATAGGAAAGAACACGTGATGTGCAGTGGCGGAGGGGAACTGTATGATTCTAATCCATCTTACATACGAGTCGCCTAGAAACTGTGGTCCTATAATGTCAGTGTACACAAAGACAGGTTCTGTTTCGGTTGAACTAGAGCCGGGCAGTTTACGATTGGGTTGCAAAAAGACCCCCTTAATATCCTCGCTCATTAATTCCCTCATATGTGTATTAACCGCATTAAGTGACTCTATGCTGGGTAGTATGTTTCGAATGGTTGTAATTAAGTCTCCGATGCCCACATAAAGACGAACAGGAAATTCTATTTTAAATTTTCTTTTCGCCACCGTAAATGAAATTGTGTTTTTGAATCGTGTAGTTATGGGTGACTTGTCGGGCGTCCATGCACCCTTTTGTTTTTTAATCTCAGTTAACATTGTTTGATCGCGAAGAATGTACCATTGAAATTCAGATATTAAAACCTCTAGATCGCCTTTATCACTTATCGAGCTCTTAATTTTTTTATAAAGCTCCTTAAAGGAGGTGAAATCTTGTTGAGGAAACGAAACACGGCCCACTTGGGTCACCACGACGTTTGCCGTCAATTCTTTATCTTTCGATAAAATGTTATCCTCGAGACTTTCAAAACCCACGGGATAGGATAATTCAGCTAGTCCCACCTCCCACCGGTCGTGTTCTAGCCGTATGGACTGTGCCAATTTTGTAGTATAGTATGAGAGTGTATTATTCTCGTAATATTCGGTGCTCGAATCTGACGGCAGTGCTACATAAAACTGACTCATATTTGTTTAATGTTAGACGCAGCCACCCAGCTGTTGAAAGAACTGTCGTATCCTTTCCGCTTGACTAGATGATGTTGAATGCCTTTAATCCGCTTACTCTGTACTATTTTATCTATTTGAAAAATCGTTGGACGACGCACGCGAACTAGTTCGTAGTTATAAAAATGTCCCTCAATGGGCCGCCCGCGGAGATCCTGTAACGAATAGACCGGTTGGGGAAGTCTAGGAATTACTTTAACTATGCTAAATATTACTCGTGTAAAATTAGCCTTGTATCCTTTGTCAAAAATAATTTTTTCTTTATTTATGCGCACATGATCGCCTACCTTGAACAAAATTTTCCCTATTTTAATTTTAGCCCACCGCTTTCGGAGCCGAAATAGTAATTTAAGTACGTGACTAGGCTTGACTGAAGCCGGAGCCATTCCTATAGTCGAATGAACACTAGCGTTAAAATTTTGAACTAGCTTGCCCAGCACATCGACGTAGTTGTGAGTGTTGAATGCGGTGAAATATTTCCACATTTTAGTTTTCAGTGTGCGATTGAAACGTTCCACGACGGCCCCCCTTTATATCTGGATTACGTAAATGATAAAAATGAACGCCCGCTTGTTTCAAAAAGGTTCTAAATTTGGAATTTAAAAATTCCCTACCCTTGTCCGACTGAATAGAAAGTGGATGTCTTTCCTTAAAAATCTGTTTTATAGCCACGGTGATGTCTGCGCCCGATTTTGTTTTAAGCGGTATAGACCACGCGTACTTTGAAAATACATCAATAATGTTTAGAATATAGTTGACGCCCCCGTTGTCCTTATTTAAAGCTCTCATATCTACTAGATCTATCTCCCACACATCGTCGATATTGGTCACTCTGTACTGGTTACGTGGGAACTTTTTCTTAAACTACGGTGTAGAGTGTACGCGTCCTGCCTGTTAACCATTCGTCTACTTTTATTTTATCCAACCGACTAGCCTTTTTAAGTTTTGTGGCGGTCGAGAAGGCCGAAGGTCATGGGAGATTGTAATATAATTTTTCTAACGTGGCGCTCATCTTAGCGTGTTCCAAGCGGTCTGGCGGGAAACAGTTTAGAAATGATTGTTTTATATTTCAAACCTCTACTGGACGTTATTTTCGTGTTAGGATCAAAGTTTTGTCGATGAGCGCTCGTGGCAATTAGTATGTCTTTATATATTTTTAAATCACTCTATGTAATTATATCTTTATTTACGTTTCTTTTGGTCAACAACTCCCAAAGTCCTTGCGTGCCTTTATAGTAGTGTGTTACCCAGGTATATATCGTTATCGTCTACGGTAAAACTCGAATTGCCAATTTTAAAAGTATCCCCCTCTTTTCTAATTCCAAATATAGGGTCAGTAGACACTCTACGGTGGACGTAAGGTGATAAATATTTTCTGGCTATGTTACCGAATAAGTGGGAGGAACCTATTTGAATTTCATCAGATTCTGATCTAGGCACAAAATATGACTCCCCTTCCACCCACCCACCCTCCTTCTCTGGCGAGTCTACACTAATAGGACTGCTTTGAAATGTGGCCTCGTCTGAAAGGAATCGAGGTGGAACCGGCTGTCTCCTAACTAAAGGTCGTTTTCTTTTTACTTTTCGTGTACCTCGTGCAAGGTCGACCGGTCTACGTTTTAATACTGTGGGGCCCACGATAGGTATTTTAATTGGTTGTCTCGCTCTCTCCCTGTCTGTTAAATAACGCTGTTGATGCTTTCTAAAGCTAGCCAATATTTGATAATCGTCAATTTTTTTTCTAGATTTCAGAATATTTTTCATCTGTACAAAGTCGGTGGCGTCGTGATCGTGTTTATCGCGAAAAAGCTCGGGTGGTACGAGAAGCATCTGTTTAAGTTGTGACATATTATTTAACCAATGCCCCGACAAGAACGGAAAGAATAGCCGGGAGAATGATGCTTAGGAACCCGCCCGATTGAACGACTATATTTCTTTTTCTCTTCAACGAAACACGCTGCTAGCCAATTTCCGCATACAGTTTTTATACTTTATTAACTTTTGCTTATCTCTTTTACTAATTTTAATATTATTGTTTAATGTGTTTAACGAACATTCACCGAGTGTTGTTATAACATCCGGGTCGACGATTTTAAGAATAGCTTTGCGCAATGTAGGACTGGCCGTTTTCAACACCGACAGTACGTGTCTATTTTTCTTGACTAGTTTCATCTAGTAGTCTAGCGGGGACAAACACTTTACAAATAGTGTCAAATATGTCCGTTTTGAAGCGCAGGCGTTCGTCCGCGTTCTGACTCAGATCAAAGAGTAAATACCCGTGAGGTGATTCGGTTGCTTTCCTATAGATTCTTTGTATTTCGGATGGATTATCCGGATAAAATTGTCTAGCTAGATAGTTTATCTGTGTTTGATCACGTGGGTTTTTAAACACCACAATGTATCTAGCGTTTAGCGAGATGTCACGAGACTTATTTCCCTGATGGAAATGATTTTGTGTGATCAAAATAACCGATAGGTTTCTATGATGACTACCCTTGGTAAAAGGTTCACTCACTTTATTCGAATAAACCTCATTAATTAAATCGTCCAGCACGATGAGTTGAGGTCCAGCCTTAATTTTAAAATCGAAATTGTCCGGTACACCTTTGTGTAGTGTGACGTGTTGACTTGAGGAAATAGAATTTCTCTCGCTGAAGCACCATAGAATTCTTTCAAATTTATCCACACTGCACACCTGTTTTAAATTTAACAGAAAATTCTCTACAAAAGTAGTTTGCTCGCAATTAGACGGTCCCGCTAATATCAGTGTGAAAGGGTGTACAAACACAGACATCGATGTGCACTCGTCTAGTGTTGGTATAAAACTAAAAACTAAAAATTATGATTTCAAATTTATAGTAGTGGTGGCGACAAACCAATCTCTAAGAAATTTTACGTTCGAAAGCGTACAAATTGAATTTAATTCTTTATATTTATGACCGAAACATTTATCCATAATTATGATGGATCCTATCCTTCAGGGAGGGACACCCCAAGTCTATCATATCAATAACAAGTTGTTTTTTATCCACAATTTTCATTAAAAAAAATTTCTTTTCTTCCCCCTTTACATAAATTATAGTAGAGGCGAGAGAGACCATTTTTAAAATTATATTAAATTGATCGGCGTTCATATCACCATCGTCCCAATGCAGACCGTGATGATTATATGTAAGCCAATCACATTGTTTTTTAATATGCCAAGGTAATTTTGAAAAGGAATATGGCGACTTAAATGTATAGTGATGTACATCACTTCCACGAATAGATTTTATACTACATTCTTTTATTATAAACTTATTGCATTCATCTTTAAACCCCTGAAAATCTACAATTACATTGGTCATGTTGTCGATTTTGAACCAAAACTGTAATTGAAAAAAACAATTAACAATCACTGTGTGCGGAGACCACTGTAAAAAACAACCAATTAACAGTCAATGACCAGAGACCAATGTAAAAAAAACAGTCACGTACATAAATATCACGGCTCGTCTACGACGATGTCAGACATTGTTGACATTTTTTCTTTATAGACGGCGGTCAATCAATTTGTGTTATCCCCCTATAAGTTCCAAGCGCGATTTATATCTCTACACGCGTATGTTTTAATAAATTCTATAGGTAAATTATTAAACTCCGCGGCAGACATCAGACACAAATCCTGCTTCTTTGAGTACGCGAGGATGGACGCGTTGATTTGATCCATTATACTAAATTACAATTACCGGTGACACGATCTTTTATAGGGATGTCACTCGATCCAAATCCTTCCTCCCCCCTCTGAGTGTTTGATAGCGAATCAGTGTGTTCAACTCTAGGGTAATCAATTTTCACGCATACTAGTTGAGCAATTTTATCACCCCTTTTAATTCTTAAAACACTGTCGCCGTGATTAATGAGTAATACGCAAATATTACCACGATAGTCTTCATCTATAACCCCGGCCAAAACATCTATCCCGTGGCAAAGAGCCAGACTAGATCGCGGAGATGTTCTACCGTACGTTCCTGCCGGTAATATAATAGAAATATTTATCTTAACTAAACGCCTGCACTAGGGCTGTATACTGCAATTGTAGGGACTTTTCAAGTCTAGACCTGCAGAGTGTGTGGTGGCTCTAACCGGGGAGATGCCGTTTCTATTTATCTTTTTTTACTTTAATACAGATGACACTAGAATCAGAGAAAGAGAGAAAAAAAATGTCAATATATAGTTGATCAAACACCTGATAGTTTTCTATACCAGCGGCTGGGGTTCGGTCCCGGCATCAACTATAGCCGTAGGGTACGGAGGTATTGTTATTTAATCTCATACGCTTAGTGAACACAATATTATAATTTTTTCTCTCCAACTGGGAGACGACGATGGCGCCTCTTTTTTTTTTAATTTTTCGAGGGTTAGTCACGTGTACGGGGTCCATGTCTTTCAAAATCATGTCTTTAAGAGTTGTGAAGTTTAAAATCTTTGTGTTTTCATAGTTTAATATTATACCCCGGATCTTGGTGGTGGACCTGTATTCGTTCGTCTCGGGGACAAACACATTGTAAGAATAATTTTTCGGTCCACCGGAAACAAACTCTGTAATGTACGCGCTCTCAGAATAGGTGGTCAGCTCGTTTGTCATGTCACCCAACTTGTCGCCTGTCGGTATCGTGTACGTGTCTGTCGGTCTTATCACACTTATAATAGAGTCCGTGTCACAGTAAAGACAAGAACCGCCCAAGTGCCTGAGATATGAGTATAATTCATACGGGCACTGGTGGTCACGTACGTGGCTATAGGCACATTGACCGTGTCAAGAGGGAGGGCGGCCTCATCACAGTAAGTCCTCGAGACGCAAGCAACCTCGTCATTGGGGAAAATAATGTTGCGAACCTCTGTGCCGGGGGTGGTGAGTAGGGAGATAAAGTCTTTTGGGTTGTTCACAATGGTGGTCTGTGTCTTATTCTCGTTCAATGCAAATCGTCCCCAGAAAGAGTTTAAACACAATTTGGCGAGTGCGCGCTTTCCTGGATTTTTAACAATTTCGTCTTTATCCAGCACTATTCCCTCTGTTTTGTAATACTCGCTAACGTAATTGTCTTTGTCCTCATCTGTTTTCACCCATCCAGGGTATCCAGACGCCTCCTGTTTGATCTTGAGGAACTTGTTAATATACTCTACAAACAGTCCCCCTTATTTGGTCTGAGAATCAAACTGGGTAATTTTATCTTCCCAAAATTCGTGTACTCTAACCATCTTGTAGCCCATTTCTAGCGCTAGTCGAACCTCGTCCACTATCCATGTGCCTGTAATAGTCCTGTCAGAGTCGCTGTGTAAACAATCCCCTTGGTTCATCTCGTTTGCACAAGAGGAGCATAAACAAAACAACAATTTTGATTGTGTCTTGTAGGGCAGTACGGGGTGATACAAATTTCTAGGAGGTAGAACAGTGCATTTAATTAGACCCTCTCGGTCTACAACGTCAGTGGGCAGTCGTCGGCGACAAAAATATTTATAGGGTGACCTACAGGAAATTTAAAATATTTGCATACCCAGGGATATAAACTGCAGACATCAAGATAGCCTATTTTCTCGTCGGGTTTGTCTTGTAGTGTAATGTCATAGATTCACACCATCCACCGTACAGTGCGTCACGTGGATTGAGCGGAGCAGTTTGAATCATAGGGTGATTGTTTAGCTCTAGATCTAGTTCTGTGTTTCAGTTAGTATTTTGTCAAAGTGACACTCTTTCATAGTTGTAACAGTGTACCCTGCGGCTCTAAATGCTCGATCTCTCAACAGAGTGCACTCGTATCGCTCGGTGAGAGTCTCTTTCGTCCCTGTTATAGTCACGTCACGGTTTGAAAGACATGTACACCCGTGGAAGAAACAACCGTCAAACTCAAAAATATCTTTTGTCGCATCACAGTAGCCGTCCACTTTCCTACCCAAAATTTCTATCTTACGCCCGTTGAATGCGTGCTGTATGTGAATATCGGGGCGGGTTTTCTCCAGATAGACTAACAATTTTATGGCTTTCACAGACTCCCTGTCACCGCACCTGTAACCCCCCTTGGGCAGGATGGCTATCGTATCGGGGGCTAAGAATAATTTTCTAAATAATCGATTGCACGCCGACGAGATTGTGATGGATTCTCTAAAAACGTCTGTCGAGCCTATATTTAGAAATAAATGATAAAATGTACGGCAACACTTACGTAATACATTACGTCATCCACACAATAGGTCTCCAGCTCTGACTTATTATTAAATATATACCCCTGTTGCAGTTTCTCAGCGTGCCACACCATAAAGTCATTTCGCTCATCCGGTTTCATATAATCCGCACCAAACATTTCGTAACCGGGCATCTCACCGATATAATTTAAATTCTTTTCTGTATTAAACAAATAGGGGTAGTGTCCTTTTTTACAGTCTAGTCCAAACGCTTTAGGGATCTGTCTAAGTGGCATAGGTAGGAAACATAGGCTGTCTTTAAATTGTATGTGGTCCATTGTCATGCAGAGTATTTTAGTTCCGTCCGCGATAATTTTAGGGGTGCAGTTTAGTGATAAAAATCTATCAGGATAAATATAGCGTCGAAGCCTTTCCCATTATGTGCATCGCAAACAATTTTATTGGCAAACGGCCTCGGTTGTCTTAGGTAGTCGATAAAGCTGTCTACCGGATTATCCCAAAAGAAATGTGCTCGTTTCCCACATTGGTCACAATCCTCGTCCATATTATCGTTAAATTCACATTTTACACAATAGTGTTGTATGTGAAGAAAATTCTGTTCGTTCACAAAAAATCATTGGTTATAGCGCGATCTTGTCTAGTCTCGAAATCATAAAATACCATTAGATATTTATCATAAAGCTGCTTCTGACTCAACACATGCATATAACAATGATGCGGGTTTTCTTTATTCTGTTTGCACGTCGCGCAGTATGATTTAAAACATTCGTGATTACTCCCCTTTGTTTTATCACAGGTAATACACATCTGTCTTAAATCACAAATTTTTTTCTCACCGTCAATTTTATTCGATTTATGGCTAGTGAAACAAGCGGCAGACCTAAAGAACCTGTTACAATTACAACAATACATTTGTTTTTTGCTTGTATACACACACGGGGGTATGGACATACATTGGGGGCAAGTACTCTTACATGAATGTCTTGCACCTCTTTCAAAGCTGGTATTACATCCGTCGCAAAAATAGCGAACTGAAAACGCTGCCGCCATATTGATTATTACGTTAAAGTGATGGATGACGTCATCGTACAGTAGGTTAATGTAACTAGTAGAAGACGCAACCCCCTCATACCACAATCCGTTGACCGTCGAGAGGGTATTATACACGCGTATTTTATATTGGTCACGGAAATAACTTTGAAATTTAGCGAGATGTTCACGCCCCCATCCCCCGGATAAATCTATCCACGTTTTTGTGAGAAGCTCATCTACCACATTTTTTATTTTATCCCCCTTAGTATACGATTTATAATTAATATCATTTGTGATTTTGGCTATCACTATTACTATAGCGTGCGCCAAACAATTCGTCAACGATTTAACAACTACTATACTCCTTTTATGATGACTAAGATAATCGTTAGGAAGGCACCTTCTTTTTAATGCTCTACCGTTGCCCATCTTTATTTTGATATGATTCACTTTAATCATCAATACATCGGCTATACCAAATCTGGCGTTACTCTGAATAACTTTTGTTAATGTATTCATAATACTGTTCACATCAATTTGATCACATCTACGGTACGAAAGCCCGACCGGTTTATCGAGGTTATTCTCCGTGTTCGTGATCGTGAGTCCAATTAAATCGTAAGGTGCCGTACCTCTAAGCAAGTATGCTAATAGACCAGAGAAACACGTCTTTAGATAATGCAGTGGACTTACGTTCGTAATCAAAGGCTTTAATCGGACTAAAATATCCCTGCCTAAGGTGTTGAACCGAGTATAAGATCGTCCTGTCTCCCTTATTATGGTAAATGAGTCATTAGTGTTTGTACCCGCCGCATAATTAAAAATGTGGTCACGTTGTCTGTTAATGTCTGAAGTCAAGGGTCTGGCATTGTCGCTAGATTCGTCAGTTTTAAATGATTGTTCGTTAGACACTAAAAAAAGATCAAAGAAAATTAATTGTTAGTTTAAATAATATATTGAGAATAGAGAAACACACAAAAATAAAAATAAAAAACAAATAAGTATAGAAAAATATAAAATATTAGTTTAACTAATAAATTGAACACTAGAGAAATAATAGTAATATTATGCTTACTTTTACCAGAGAGCTTGGTGTTGTTTTTTACGTGACAACTTCTTTTCGGCCGACAAGATGTCAATGAAATGATAACTTGGTATAGTTAAATTCTCCTTTTATAGGCCTCCAGCACAATGTGTTTTTCTGAACACACCTTTCAAAATCACGTGTGTTGATTTCCACACCCCACCTTTCAGCAGCGACCTGAATATCTAATTAAAAAGATACGTGCTCGGCCTTCTCTATGACTAGCTTGTAGTAAGTTAAATACTTAATAGAAATCAATCAATAAAATTACATAATGATTACATAATATTTCTAATAGGTATATATATAAGGAAAGTCGGGAATATTAACTATATATTATATTGATCATCATGGCTTCAACATCATCAGTGATAAGTGTTCCTGTCGATCGTGAATACGGGAGAGTTTATAAAATTGAATCACCTTGGTCTGACTTAACGGGATGTAACTGTTTCGACTCTCAGCACAAGCAAAGCAGTATTGGATGTCTATTAATTGTAAAAGAATATAAGGAAGATAAAGAACTTGAAATTAGTCTTGAACAGCCAAGTTATTTTACTGGAAATATAGTACGTGAAGATTACAGAGAACATCCAGGATATAACATAAAAATTACATATCACATTTGTTCAGATAATTGCTTCAAGACATCATCACATAACTACTGTACACAATTCAAACGTACATGTTGTGAATTTGTTTCTTGGGAGGACCTTCATGCTGAATTGGCTCTGAAAAAACAAAGGGAAAAATCATTCGACGATATTTATTGGGAGGAATTCGCTGACAATTACTACAAGTATCCTGCCAAAGGAGGATTACTTACTCTAGAGGAAGCAGAAGAACATCTCAACCGTGACGAAGACTGGAACGTGAAGACGGAGCTGGAGGCTATAGAAACGTTGGCAGAAGATTGGGTTAAATAAATCGACCTTGCCATCGATAAGGAAAAGGAGATCCGGAAATTCACTGCTTTGATAGATCAAGGTGGTCAAATTGTCAACTCGTTCGATATTCAATATGAACAACAATAAGGTATTTAGCGACAGCGAGGTAAATCTTGACGGTAAAAAGAGATTTAACAGAGTAATTCTTTTTCAAAAAAGTATTTTAAGTTTCATTCAATTAATTAAATTATATTTTCAAAAAGTATTTTAAGTTTCATTCAATTAATTAAATTATATTTTCAAGATCCTTTAGAATTTAAAAAATGGACTCAACACAGTCTATTGTAAAACAGGATATAGTTAGGAAATATGAAAATGTACATCATAATAAGATATAAATCAGACAAAAATTGTAAATTTTATTTTATAATCAATAAACCAAAATACATTATATATATATATAGGTTCTATATTATTAGCCCTGGAACAATTGTAAGACAGGATATAGTTAGGAATTATGAAAATATACATCCAAATAATATTTAAATCAAACAAACATTGTAAATTTTATATTTGATTTTATAATCAATAAACCAAAATACAATATATATAATTATATATATATATACATAGGTTCTATATTATTACCCCAAAATCTTTTAAATATCCTCCTCGATTTCGTTACCCCAATTTTCTTTAATGTATTTTTGTTTTTTTCAAAGCCTACTCTGCATGAAGGACTCCCAAGAAACAAAGTCACAACAGGTTCTTTCAAACTGTGGACAGTAATTTCTATTTCTTCTTATGAAACAATTTTCTGCACAGATGTGGTATCTCGTTGTAACATTATTTGCATATTGTTCACGGTGTCCTTCCAAAATAATTGAATTTGTAAAATAACTGATTTGTTCTAGGTATATTTCTAATGCTTTTTCTTCTATGTATTCTTTAATTACTAACAAACAACCTGGGTTTGATAATTTATGCAGAAAGTCAAAGCATAATCAGTAAATCAATAAACCAAAATACAATATATATATATAGGTTCTATATTATTACCCCAAAATCTTTTAAACATCCTCCTATAATAGAATTTGTAAAATAACTGGTTTGTTCTAGGTATATTTCTACTGCTTTTTCTTCTATGTATTCTTTAATTACTAACAAACAACCTGGGTTTGATAATTTATGCGGAAAGTCAAAGCATAATCAGTAAATCAATAAACCAAAATACAATATATATATATATATATATAGGTTCTATATTATTACCCCAAAATCTTTTAAACATCCTCCTATAATTGAATTTGTAAAATAACTGGTTTGTTCTAGGTATATTTCTACTGCTATTTCTTCTATGTATTCTTTAATTACTAACAAACAACCTGGGTTTGATGATTTATGCAGAAAGTCAAAGCATAATCAGTAAATCAATAAACCAAAATACAATATATATACATATATATATATAGATTCTATATTATTACCCCAAAATCTTTTAAACATTCTCCTATAATTGAATTTGTAAAATAACTGGTTTGTTCTAAGTATATTTCTACTGCTATTTCTTCTATGTATTCTTTAATTACTAACAAACAACCTGGGTTTGATATTTTATGCAGAAAGTCAAAGCATAATCAGTAAATCAATAAACCAAAATACAATATATATACATATAATATATATATATATAGATTCTATATTATTACCCCAAAATCTTTTAAACATCCTCCTATAATTGAATTGTAAAATAACTGGTTTGTTCTAGGTATATTTCTACTGCTTTATCTTATATGTATTCTTTAATTACTAACAAACAACCTGGGTTTGATAATTTATGCGGAAAGTCAAAGCAAAATCAGTAAATCAATTAAACAAAATACAATATATATATAAATATATATATATATAGGTTCTATATTATTACCCCAAAATCTTTTAAACATCCTCCTCGATTTCGTCACTCCAATCTTCTTTAATGTCTTTTGTTTTTTCAAAGCCGACTCTACATGAAAAAACTCCAAAGAAACAAAGTCGCAACAGGTTCTTCCAAACTGTGGACAGTAATTTCCATTTCTTCTTATGAAAATTTTCTGCACAGATGTGGTATCTCGTTGTAACATTATTTGCATATTGTTCGCGGTGTTCTTCCAAAATAATTGAATTTGTAAAATAACTGGTTTGTTCTAGGTATATTTCTATTGCTTTTTCTTCTATGTATTCTTTAATTACTAACAAACAACCCGGGTTTGATAATTTATGCGGAAAGTCAAAGCATTCGCATGTTGCTAAATCAGTTAAATAATTTGACACTTTATATACACGTTCATAATTACGTCCTGCAGAACTATCTATGCCTGATGAACACGCCATGTTGAAGATTATACATCTATCATCTAATATGTACGCCCTTTATAGTACACCATCTCAATGTGTTTTCCTGAACAGACCTTCATCTTAAGCATGTGTGTTGATTTCAAATGTAGTTGACCTTTCAGCAGCGACATGAATATCTAATTAGAAATATACGTGATCAAACTTGGTCGCTATAATCTCGTCTCGATTGTTAGATGGTTGAATACTTTTTGTGACCTGAATATCTAATTAGAATATACGTGATCGTCCTTGGTCTCGCTTCTCTATGGCTAGCTGGTAGTGAGTTGAATACATAATTATAAATATAGATAGTTGATGTTCACCTTGAGAGCTAGACAGTACGCTATGTATTTAAGCCGTTAAAATTATTAAAATTGAATCAGTTGAAGACTTGTGTTTAAACAGCCACCTGCATTAGACTTCGATCTAGCCGACGCTTCTGTGACCAACCTACAAGATAGTCGGGGTGATCTGAGTGCAGATTAAACTACAGCAGATTAAATCAAGGTAATTTATAATTTATTTTTTTATTTTTTTAAAAGTTTCTGTCTTCTTATTATTTCTATAATATATTCGTTTGAATTTTTTTTCAAGATATGGACAAGATTATAAATGACTTCAACTCAGCCAAGACCGACGACATTCAATATATTTCTCTAAGAAGTTTAAAGGAGAATACAATACTATATATTATATCTTTTAATGAAAGAGACACCAAGAGTGGTAGAGCCATTTATGTAAAAGCCTATTTTCAAGATAACATCGTAGGCTTCTTTCTACCTAAGAAGTTTTCCAACATTTGTAAAAAAGAGCATATTGACCTTGTTAATGAATCAAAGTCTGTATTAATTTATGAAGGAATAGGGGTTGACAGTTCTATCAAGCTTAGGATTGTAAAAAAATCATGTCAATAGTTTTAATATTTGGTAATATTAGTTAAAAATTAAAATAAAAGGAACTACTAATCACTATTTATAATTAATCTTTGGTAATAATGGTTAAAAATTGAAATAAAAGTAACTACTAAACACTTTTTATAATTATACTATGTAACAAATATATATTGTATGTGAAATCTGTATATGTTTTTATTATAATTAAATGTGAAAAAAACTTGTATTTTATTTTTTCATTTCTAGTAATATTTGTAGACAATACCCTCGCCTCCAAATCGTTTGTAGATCCATCCGATCCTATCCCATATTTTGATGATCTTTGTATTTTTTTTATGGATAACAATAATAAATTGTGAAATATGTATATTTTTTTATTATAATTAAATGTGGAAAAACTTGTACTTATTTTTTCATTTCTAGTAATATTTCCCTCTCATTTAAATTATATTATTCGTAGTAAGAGCATATAACTTTTTAGTGTATAATTAAATATGACGTCATTACGTCCTACTGACATAATGTACCTAGGCACTTAAACCACAATTATCTTATGACGTCACTGTAAACACTCTTGCACAATTAACTATCTTATGACGTCAGTCACTTAATATTATTCAAATCTAATATATAATGTAACGTCATACTCTCATACGTCCTTAATTATTTTATGATGTCACGTACTCACAATTAATTACGTGCCTCGCACTTAATATCATTCAAATCTGTGACGTCCAAATGCGGAACGTCACCATACACATGAGGTGACGACAAACACGTCACTCCAAAATTACAATACTTGCTCTCTCCGTTGGAGGAAAATCGATCATAGTCGCGCTTTTACTACTGACCTAATAACACTAGAAGAATTAAACTACACAATGAAACAACTCCCAAAAAATAAAGCGCCAGGCCACGACAGACTATCAAATGAAACACTACAGAAACTACCACCGAGGGCAATACTCACGCTATTGACAATATTCAACGCTCTACTTACACTCTGTCACTTCCCAGACGTATGGAAACTGGCGACAGTAATAACTCTTCCTAAACCAGGAAAGGACCCAATGTTCCCTCAGAACAGAAGGCCGATTAGTCTCCTCCCCACTATGAGCAAACAATTTGAAAAACAAGTTCTAAAAAGGATAGACAAATTTAGCGAAAAAAATGAGATCATCCCAAAAATCCAATTCGGTTTCAGGAAAAATCACTCGACTATTCACCCCGTACTAAATTTAATTGAGGACGCCACAAAAGCATTTGAAGAAAAAAAACACACCGTAGCCATATTTCTGGACGTTGAAAAAGCATTCGACAGAGTCTGGCATATAGGACTAATTCAAAAACTAATTAAATTCAACTACCCACAATGGATCATCCACATTATCGCCAGTTACCTTGCTCGAAGGAAGTTTCAGGTAGTCATGGACGGAACAAAAGCACCAGTACACGACATAAGGGCTGGGGTACCCCAAGGATCTGCACTAGCACCATACCTTTATAGCATATATATTTCAGACATTCCTACCCATCCACACGTAAAAGTACGACTCTTTGCGGACGACACCATGGCCTACACCATATATAAAAACATAAATTTTGCCAGCTTAAAAATGCATCGGTACTTAGAAGAACTACAAATTTGGTTCACGACTTGGAGGATAAAAGTTAACCCCACAAAATCAGCAGCTTTGATTATTAGCCGAGGACGCAAACAACTCCCAGCACCACTCACTTTATTCGACACAGAAATACCTGTTAAAAAAGATACAAAGTATTTAGGCACTACAATAGACTCAAAACTAATCTGGAGAAGTCACATAGAGGACACGAGAAAAAAAAAGCCACTGGGAGATATGTAAAACTGTACGCTCTATTCAAAGGAAGGGAACTTAACATTCACACAAAAACTGTCTTATACAAATCCATGATACAACCGATTATACTGTACAACTGCGCAGTATGGAGCTACGGAGCCAAACACCTCACAGATAGACTACAAAGCACACAAAACAAGATACTCAGAACCATCACTGGAGCACCCTGGCGAACTAGAACAACACACCTACATGAAATGACTAATTGTAGAGAGCTCCATGACATATAGAGGGAAAGGAACAAAAAACTCTACGAACAGGCAGACACACACACACTAACGACATAGTACGGGAACTAGGACGTTACGCCCCTGCTGAGAACAGACGCTACAAGAGACCACGGCTGGCGTAGGAGAGCATTATTATTACTAACTAAGTGTCTATTATAATCTTGGAAAAAAAAATCAAAATAAATACAAAATCCCTAATACTAGTTCTGAAAAAAAAATTAGTGTAGTGATTAACCAAATTGTCAATCGACTACGCCAGACCAACGGGATCGACGACAACCCACCACCCAACTATCCCATCCTTGCTCCAACCACAGACCTGGCATTCACAAGTCGCTCATTTCATGCCATAACAACCTTAGTCACGGCCTGACGCCACTGGGATAACCGCCTAGGTTGTCTACTAGCCAGAGGATAATACTGGCGCCGGGGGCGGCCCCATATGGGGAATGGAAATGTATCCATCTCACTCCTAATCCCAAGAAAAGAAAATCCTACCCCAACAAGCAACTCTTTATAACCTTTGCCACCGCCGGAATCCACTGGGATAACCGCCTAGGTCAAACTTCTAGCCAGAGAATAACGCTGGCGCCACTGACGACCCCAGATGGGGAATGGATATGTAACCATCCGCGTCAAACCTATTCTCTACAGTCAAGTTAAACCTTTCGATCCTCCTCCCGGAAATTGACTCATGAAACAACAACATATATCATCATCATACCTTATACACACCTTCCCACATCCCAACAAAAGAAAATCCTCCCCAAATCCCGAGACCCAGCGCAATCGTTCACTATCACCAATTTCACTCACAGTGTCAATAATTATACAACTGTTTGTACAAGGTATTAATTCATTCAAGAGGCCAGGAGTCACGATAGTGACTCCATACTAGAACACAAATATAGCCCTTTCACAGGCGGCCTAGCTTGGCATCACAGTCATGGTAGAAATGTCCTGCGTCGGGCTACAAAACCACACACCTGTAGTATTCTGCAGGCTCATATCATCTGTTCCATTTCATCAGGTAAATAAGTTCATTCGCGAGGTTAAGAGTCATGACAATGACTCGGTACTCAAACAACAAATCAGCCCTTTCATAGACAACCTGGCGTGGCATAACTGTCAAGTCAGATGTTCTATGTCGGGCAACAGCCGAACGACGAGCTGCTTGAGTACGAACGATAAATAGTATTCTCTGAGATTTCGAACCACCCGGTATTTTATTGAGCTGCCTTTTTCAAGGTAAACCACTACTGTCTTTTTTAAGACAAACCTGCCTTTTTTAAGGCAAACCAGAGCAAATTGTCTTAGAGTTAAACACTCTATATCCCCGATCACACACACCAGACTAAACTCGGAAGGGACGCTTCGGTGGTAATTTCTGTGGTGGATACCTAACGGTGCCAACGAAGCCAAAGTAGGCCGTAAAGCGAGACCGGCTGCGAAACAATACCTCGCAGTCGGAGTACGTATTCCGGGACACCAGACAACATCACAGATCCTCCCACACTGCACAGAGGAGGGTATCTTAGCCCTTCCAAAATGGCCACTAGCCTGCCCTTTTCAGGGCTGAGCGAAATGGCCACCACAAATACTTCAGAAACAAGACCAGTATTTATCATGCCACGGACTAACAGAACTGCCAACTTCTCCAACTCCGAAACAAACATAGACACATCAGACATGGAAACCGACCACGACGGAAACGGCTCCTTCACACTTGTGGACAAACTGAGGAGGAAGAGGAAATGCAGGAACACTGACAATACACAAACAAAGAAAACAATCACGACGGTCGACAACAAATACCAACCCCTCAACACAGAAACAAAAACAAATAACGAAGCACCAGTAACACAAACAGACGCCAACAAGAAGGAGAGACTTCCACCAATCATCACAGTAGGGATCCAAAATAACAAGAAGATCATGGAAATAGCCAAGGACACAGAGACCGCCACCCAAGTCAGCTACATTAAAGACGGACTTAAGATACAAACCACCTCAACGCACGACTTCAAACTGATCCAGACACTTCTGAAGGAAATCAACCAGGAGTTCTACACCTACTCCCTACCTCGAGACAAGCCGATGAAAGTCGTTGTCAAGGGGCTGCCACCAAACATGAAGACGGAAGACATCAAGGAAGAACTCATAGACCTCGACTATGCGGTGACCGACGCACGCCAGTTCTCCAGGAAAGCCGAAGCCACCAACACCACGCAGACAGTGACATTACTACCAACCTTATTGGTCACTCTTACAAAGACAGACACACACGACTATCTTCGGAGTTAGGCACATAAATCAGACTAGAGTTAGGATAGAACACTATATTCCTCCCCACAACACTATTGTGCAATGTCACAAGTGTCAGAGGCACGGGCATACTAAGAACAACTGTTCAAACCAGCCCAGATGCGTGAAGTGTCTAGGAGCGCACCTCACCCCTAACTGCCCCAAAAGAGACAACACCACACCGGAAAGATGCATAAATTGCAAGGGCCCACACACGGCTACCTACAGCAAATGCCCGGTATACGTGCAACTGTTGGAGGCCAGACAGAACCAGCTAATCACAAGACAGACGCGACCAACATGAGCAGCGCCCCCACCAACTAGCGGGAGTAGCTACCCTCCCATCCCTGGCACCCGACATACCGCCCCACAGACACTCCCCGGCCGTTCAGCGAAACCGACCGCAGAGGCCGCAACCATCTACCGCACGTACACAGACGTCACGATGGGCCGGAAAAGACCGACCCAACAAGAGAACACAAACTCCCCTCTCTCAGACCTGAAAGAGATAATGAACCTCCTCAAGGACCTTAACATCTTTAAAATAATAACTCATTTCAGACCGTATCTAACTAGGCTTAGAGAAGCGACAGACAAAACCGAAAAAATAATGATCTTACTAAAAGGAGTGACCGAGTACTTTACGACCGACTACAACTAATACAAACGAGACTGTGACGGACATACTTCGGGTTTTCATATGGAACGCGAACGAGATACTCACGCAAGCTAAAGAGCTAGAAGATCATTTTAAAACTTACTCAATAGATATTGCCCTAATAAACAAGACCCATCTACACCCAGAAAAAAACATATACTTTTACGGATACACAAGTTATAGTACAGATAGGCTCCAAGGCAGGGGAGGGGGCACGGCTATATTCATCAGGACTAATTTACCTCACCTCCCACATTATTTTCAAAATCTCCAGAATATTGAAGCTACTGGAATTAATGTAAATACAAGCGGCGGGAGTGTCCGGTTCACGGCCATATACAAGCCCCCGACTAAGACGCTACTACCACAAGACCTAGACCAACTCACCGACGCGAACAGACTGTTTTTGGCGGGAGATCTCAATTCAAAAAACATCATCTGGAACAACAGGGTAACCACCAGGAACGGGCGAGTATTAGCGGACCACGCCAACACACACGACTACGTAGTTGTTGCCCCAGACGAACCAACTTATTACCCATCGAACTATCAACATAGACCGGATATAATAGACGTGGCACTCACAAACATTGGTGTAGCCACTGAGGATATGACAGTATTAAAAGAACTGGATTCGGACCACAATCCCATATTGTGTGAGATAAATATCGACACAAACTTTGAAATAAGGGGACTAAAACGAATAGTTACAACCTGTGACTGGGACGGGTTCAGGCAGACACTAACAGATACATTACCCAACATACAGGAAATAGAGACGAAAGAGCAGGCTGACGCAGTAGTACAACTGTTAACGACCACGGTGCAGGAACCCTACAGGGTAAACACCACTAAAACACCAATACAACATGACCTCCGGCAACAAGACCCTGATCTAGACTTTCTTATAGCCTAGAAACGGGAGGCGAGAAGGGACTGGCAGACTTACAGAACCCCACAGCACAGGACGGCCTACAACCGACTCAGCCCAGAAACGGGAGGCGAGAAGGGACTGGCAGACTTACAGAACCCCACAGCACAGGACGGCCTACAACCGACTCGCTCTGAGTCGGTTGTAGGCCGTCCTGTGCTGTGGGGTTCTGTAAGTCTGTCCCTTCTCGCCTCCCGTTTCTGGGCTATAAGAAAGTCCAGATCAGGGTCTTGTTGCCGGAGGTCGTGTTGTATGGGTGTTTTAGTGGTGTTTACCCTGTAGGCTTCCTGCACCGTGGTCGTTATCAGTTGTACTACTGCGTCAGCCTGCTCTTTCGTCTCTATTTCCTGTATGTCGGGTAATGTATCTGTTAGTGTCTGCCTGAACCCGTCCCAGTCACAGGTTGTAACTATTCGTTTTAGTCCAGGTGAGGATGAAGAGTCAGGGACATAAGGAGACACAGATGGGACCCGTACGTCACAGAGGCCGCACTTGACAGAGACAAGTTGTGGAAAGTAACAAGACAACTCAGGGGAGCAAATAGGAACAAGTCAGTACCAGCTATCCACGGGGAACGAGGCATGGTTTACAAAAGCACAGAGATGACGGAAGCCATAGCCGAGTCACTAGAAAAACAGTTTAAACCTAACGACGAACCCCAGAATCACGACTTCACCAGGGACGCGGCTACACTCTGGAAGAACTCACATACACTATAAAAAGACTGCCCAGAAACAAAGCTCCAGGACACGACCACCTGACTAACGAAATATTAAAACAAATGCAGGAAAGAGCGATACTAATGCTGTTGACCCTACTGAACTCACTACTGACGCTCTGCTATTTTCCGGATGTCTGGAAACTGGCTAGAGTTATAACAATCCCCAAACCAGGAAAAGATCCAATGTTCCCCCAGAACAGAAGATCGATTAGTTTACTCACCTCATTTAGCAAAGTCAACAAGAAATTGGTACTCAACAGGTTAAAAACAGTAAATAATAGGTTAGGCGTCATCCCAAACCTTCAGTTTGGATTTAGGGAACATCATTCCACAGCCCACCCCACAGTAAGCATATAGAAGACGTAACTGACGCCTTTAAACATAAAAAATACGTAATAGATATCTTCCTAGACGTCGAGAAAGCATTCGACAAAGTATGGCACCTTGGACTCATTCAGAAATTAATAGCATTTAGCTACCCGAAATGGTTTATTTTCTTGACAGCCAGCTTCCTCAGACAGCGCACGTTCCAGGTGGTTATGAACGGGGAGAGGTCACAGACTCACAACATAAAAGCAGGGGTACCACAGGGATCAACACTAGACACAGACACAGACAAAAGGCATGCTCCGATGCTTCCAGAAGGGGAGCACGAGAACAAGTTCCAACACGTACCGACCAATTGGTCACACCGTGTGGTTCGCAAAAATTTAAAAACGGGTTGTCAACACTAGCACCACACTTTTACAATATATATGTAGCAGACATTCCCACTCACGATCATGTTCAGGTCAGACAATTTGCCGATGACACCATGCTCTATGTAGCCAATAAAAACATAAACTATGGTTCACTTGCAATGCAAAGATACCTCCTCCTCCTCCAGGAATGGTTCTCCAACTGGATAATCAAAGTAAATCCGACTAAATCAGCAGCCCTAATCTTAGCCAAAGGTAGGAAAACACTCCCCGCCCCGCTCACACTTTTCGACACAGTGATCCCACTCCAAGACGAAGTCAAATACCTTGGGATCACAATAGACAAGAAGCTCACCTGGAGGAGTCATGTAGATAAAACCAACAGTAAGGCCAGAGGTAGATTCATACATATGTACTCACTTTTCAAAGGAGACCAGCTCACCATTCTCACTAAAATACTACTATATAAGCAAATTATCCAACCCATCATCCTCTATAACTGTGTAGTTTGGAGTTATGCCTCCAAAACATGCACCAACAAACTTCAACAACAACAACAACAACCCTTCGTGACCTAATTAGGTATTTCTTTTCAGCTTTCATCAATATAAGTCCAAGACTTCTCTGATGTAACCACCACCAAGTTGCCCCGGCTGCCAGCAGCCCAGGGTGAAATGACTTGGGAAAACCCCCTGTATGCGTTTTCACCTGCATCCAGGAGTGGGAGGGCCCCCTGCAGTGGGTGTTCACCACGTGGGGGAGATGGAGTTTAGCCGCGACAGCAGCCGGTCCAGCGTCCGGGGCCCGTTACCGCGCCCCAGCCGCCGTGCCACCGCCACGTTGCCCAGCAGGGACCACGGGGAGGTATCCATCCCGATTTTCATCGCCTCCGTGACTAACTAACCTATATAGAAATATCTCTGTAAAAATAAATACTCTCTGCCTCTTACAGGGTCTCTTTACAGGGTCACCCTTTGCCTCAACTTCATCACTATAGTACGGTATTCACCATTTACTCGCCCAGCTCCCTCGCTTCCTCGTGCTCCATCTCTCTTTCCCTGTCCCTCCTCTCCGCCTCTCTCATTTTCCCGATTCTCGTGGCCGTGCTCACAAATTTCCTGAAAATTTCAGGGCTCTGCGTCATGTCCTCAGGCCTCCATCTCCATCCTCTCTGCACCACTTCTCTGTACAATTCCTGTCTTATTTGCTCGTATCGCTCACACTCATACATCACATGCCTTGCGTCCTCCGCCACATCGCACAGCTCACACATCGGATTCTCACCAATCCCAAACGAGTGGAGTTTGGCCGCGAAGTCCCCGTGTCCGCTCAGGAACTGGGTTGAGTAATAGCTTCGCCTATAGTACTTGGGGGGAGTGCACCTCTCCCCCTCTTCCTCCGTTCCTTCGGTGTTTCCACCTTCCTTCTCCGATACCGTCTCTATAGCCCTTTCAGCGGCTACCTCCATGATGGTCCTTTCCGGCCTTGCCACCTGACCATCTGAGCTACCACTCGGGCTCGCATCTACTTCCTTCACCTTCTGCCTTCTTTCCATTTCTAGCCTACACAGCCTCAGCTGTGGGGCCCTCACTTAGCCTGGGTCCGTTACAGGCTCATCCTTATTCTGTCCTTCCTCCGGACCTTCCTTCCCACCTTTAGGGCTCCTTTTGGTCGCCCTCTCTCTGGTCTTTCGTTTCTCTTTTCTCTTGGCAACCTCCCACTCAGTGTCCCCCTCACTGGCGGAGTTACTCTCCCTTTCCGCTGGAACTTTGTCCTTTGCACGTCTTTTTCTCTCCAGTTTGCGCCCCGTTCCACCGTTCTCGGACGGCATCTTGTTTCCTGATAAATTATACATTTTCCCTTTTCTTTATAGCCAGCGCATCGTAGACAAGGGAGCGGGCCGGAATAGTCAGGAACGGGTATACCCTCGGGATGATACCCTACCCCAGTTCCCCGGGGCCCGACCTCCGTTTGCCGATCCCGGTACTCTCGGACGGACCGGGCTCGCTCGTTGCGGTGCGGGGTCCGACCCCCGCACTCAATGTCCACTTCCTGGTCAGGGTCCGAAGCGGCTGGTCTCCGGTCCATCCCCGCAGCTGCCGCCTCGGCAGAGCTAGCTCACATCAGCTTCCCCGGCCACCGACGGAAACATATCGATGACTCGGTTCAGCACTCCCAGCGCGCCACGGTTAGGACCAACCTACCCCCATCGCGGGGGGTCTCGTTTTGACAGGAGGATCGACCACATCCTCCCAACCCTGGTGTACTGATGGGCTAGGGTTGCCATATTCACCAGCAAGTCTCGTTTTGACAGGAGGATCGACCACTTCCTCCCAACCCTGGTATACTGATGGGCTAGGGTTGCCATATTCATCAGCAGGTCCCGTGTTTGGCCTCGGAGCTGACCAGACTCCGTTAGCCTTCCCCTATCGAGGGGTGCCCTTTTAGATTTTCGGACCGTGTCCGTGCATTCACTTTTACGGTTGGGTTGACTAGACCCTCCCAACGTTCCTCTTTTACCCGGGCTTACGACCGGCTGTTCTTCCTTCACCTGACAGACCTCTACGATTCGCCTTGCGGCTCCTCATATCGGCCGGCCCTGCTCGGGAAACAGGCAGAGTTACCAACAAACTTCAGGTGACACAAAACAAAATATTAAGAACACTCACCGGGGCAAACAGATTCACTAGAAATATAGATCTACACGCAATGACCAACTACCGCCAACTACAAGAAATCTACCAGGACAGGAACAAAAAGTTTTACGAAAATACCGAGACGCACGAAAACGAACTTGTTAGAGGACTAGGATAGTACGACCCGACAGAACGACGACATAATAAACGACCCAGACTGGCTTAGTTGAGCAATAAACTATATATTTAAATGTCTATAATAATCTCGGAAAAAAATAATAAAATAAAATATATATATTAAAAAAAATAAAACCTTAGAGTTAGATTTACATACAAATGCTCGACATTCAACTAAGCCAGAGCAAGTCGTTACTACACCACCCAGACCGAATCACCAAGCACAATTCCCTCATTTCATGCCATTACAACCTTAGTCACGGCCGGACGCCACTGGGATAACCGCCTAGGTTCTCTACTAGCCAGAGGATAATACTGGCGCTGGGGCGGCCCCAGATGGGGAATGGAAATGTATCCACCTCACTCCTAATCCCAAGAAAAGAAAATCCTACCCCAACAAGCAACTCTTTATAACCTTTTCCACCGCCGGACTCCACTGGGATAACCGCCTAGGTCAAACTTCTAGCCAGAGAATAACGCTGGCGCCACTGACAGCCCCAGATGGGGAATGGAAATGTAACCATCCGCGTCAAACCTATCCCCAAAAGTCAATTCAACCTTTCGATCCTTCCCAGAAATCGACTCACTAAATCACTCACAACTCACCATCATACCTTAAACACACCATCCCACAATCCCAAGAAAAGAATAAATCCCCCAAATTCCCACCACCCAACACAATCACTCACTAAATCACTCACAACTCACCATCATACCTTAAGCACACCTCCCCACATCCCAAGAAATGAAAATCCTCCCCAATTCCCGCGACCCAACGCAATCACTCACAACCCCACCATCATACCTTAAACACACCTTCCCACATCCCAAGAAAAGAAAATCCTCCCAAATTCCCGCGACCCAACACAATCACAGGGTGACCTGGTGGTCTAGGGGTAAGGTGTCAGACTTCTATGCTGGCGGCCGGGGTTCAATCCTCGGTCCCGGAAAAGATTTATCTGATTACCAAACCCTTCCTTCACCTCTGACAAGACATCTTGTGAATGTGGGAATGCCAGGCCTCCACCGTGGTTCGGATTCCACGTTAAACTGTAGGTCCTTCGTTTCATCTCACAATCACCCTACCATTACACATTAGCGTAAGTGCGTATAACCCGAACGGGTAGTAAGACGCGGTGCTAATAATAATAATAATAATAATAATAAAACACAATCACAAATTTTCACCTCAAAGGGTCATTTTCTAATACACGTGTAATTCTCTTACAGCTTATAATTTACTTATACTTGTAAATCTCTTACAGCCTCATTTCATCTGTCTCATTTCATAGGTATATAAGTTCATTCATGAGGTTAAGAGTCATGACAATGACTCGGTACTCAAACAATAAATCAGCCCTTTCATAGACAACCTGGCGTGTCATAACTGTCAAGTCAGATGTTCTTTGTCGGGCAACAGCCGAACGGAGCTGCTTGAGTGGTGACCCAACACTGGCGAACCACCGTTTCGAAAGAGCTATATTAAATCATCATTATTTGTTTGAAAGAGCAGTTCATCATCACTCCATACTCTTCCACAACTATCCCCGAAGTATAATGGGCTAAGATGGGAACACCAGGTGCACATCCAAGGGGAACTGGTGGGAGATATTCTTAGGAACAAAGACAAATGGATATACCTAGACAAAATTGCTAATGCCATTACACAATGGGAGAAGGACAAGTATATAGAGAGGAGAGTGGAGGAGAGAAGAGAGCAGAATAGAAGAAGGATAAGAAGTGGTGGAAGGGAAGAGATAGAAGGAAGAGACGAGGGAGAGGATACTGATAGCGATTGGGATGCGTAACGGCCTGAGGTTAAGGCAAAAGAGGTAATGGGCACAGAGTGGAAACGGAGTCGCCAGCGGCCTGGGCCAGTCAGGTGAAAACTTGGCTGATGTATCCGGCAGCCGGGACGCTATGTGACGTGCAAAAGGACTAGAGAAGTGACTACAAGTTAAGAAAAGGAGGAAGAAGTTTATGAGTGCATGAAATTGGTAGCTAGAAAGAGTGAGGATTAGCGGATGGTTATTAGGTTTAGTTAGTTTTTAAATCATTTAGAAATAGGGCAGCTTGTGAGGTGGTTTGCTAGAAGTAGGTGGTTGCTACTACAAATAGGGCGCCTCCCCAGGTGGCGGATAGGGGAACGCTCATCGCCATCATCAAGAACACAACTCTGCAAACATCGTCCCAGGCGGTTGTGAAGCTAGATGATGGCGAAGGGTACCGGGGAAATAAAATACCCGAGGCGGACCAGTAGCGAAGAAGAGCCAGAAGGATATACTGCCATTGTTAATTACCAGGGATTTTATATGTGTTTAGATAGTAAAATGGGAACGGTTGGAAGAAGAAGGAAAGAACATAAATAAAAATTATAGTGGATAGCTGGGCCTGGATTATACTAAGAGGAGCCAGGCCGACAGTCTATAAGGATGGTAAAAAAAAAAATATCCCCGAAGTATGGGAAGTATGGGGCAGGTGCGGGTGCTGTTGCGGTGTTAGAGCTGCTGTGGATGGATGGGGTTATGGAGCACTTTGAGGATCGGCAGAAGATTCTAGCGGATACGGGTATACGGGTAATATCGACCCGGTGAGCTCCCTATGAGATCTTCGGGGAGGGTGAATATTACCTAGTTACTACATATCCATGGGATGGAATTAGTTGGCCCGGCAACGAATTTTGGAATGGGAGGTTTGCGTCAACTGGGGACTCGGCGGCGGCATCCTCCACCCTGATATCACAACTGCACAATGCGGTAATAAATCCGCAGGTGGTGGGAACATATGTATCATATGTGAGGGCATGAATAGGGAATGGGTGGAAAGCACCAATGGAGTCAGGTGTGAGGAAAAGGAGGAGGGGACGCCAGAGAGAGCTGAAGCGGGGACTTGTGGAAAAGCAGATCTGGGGGTGAAACATAAACAAAATTGGAAGCTCTGGGGATTTGGATATGGCAAGAAAAAGAAAGAAAAGGGTATGGATCATAACACAAACAGCAGGGGGAGCCAGACTGCAGAAGTGAATATGGAGATGGAGGGGCAGCTGAAAGGAGAGAGGGATGTACCCTCTCAGGCGTACGGAACCCTCGAGGAGACGATGCGGTTATCCAGGCTAGACGAAGAGAGAGTGCTGCACATGGCGCTGAGGCACGTGGTGAGACTGGGTCATGAAAAGGGGGACAGTATCACTTTTCCCTCTCCCGAGTCGTTGGATAGAATTCAACTAAGATCTATGAAACTACCAACGTACGTGGACAGTTTGCGGGGACTAATTGATAAGGTCTTCAAGAGGAGAGAGGAAACTTTTGATATGGAGAATACTTATAGGCAATTTGTGACGGCACACGGTCGCAAGACGTTTAACCCCAGCGTGGCATGGCCTGCGTGCTACGCGCACACATACTATCCGTAATGGGGGATAGCACCATTAGAATAGGACAGATTAATGGAATGAGGAGCGTGACCGTGTTGCATGAAGTCCGCAAGCTTGCTGAGGAGATGGGACTCGATGTTGTGTGTCTTCAGGAACCCTATACCTTGAGAGGAAAGTTCCGCATATGCCGGTGGTCACTAGAGTTGTTGTTAGTGGAGAAGCTCCAATGAGTGCAATAGTGGTGTTTAACAAGAAAATTGCCGTAACTAAGACTGAACAGCTCTGTAACCAGTGGGTAACATGCGTAGAACTGGGAACTAGCTCAGGCAGGTGTATAGTGGCAAACCTATATTTTCAATTTAGGCATCCAATTGAGCCATATCTTGATCAGTTGGAGATAATATGTAGGACATACGCAGGTGTGCCACTCATAATTACCGCTGATGCTAATGCTAAGTCTCCCATGTGGCATAGTCATAGGGTGATTGGGAGAGATATAAGGGGTCGTGCTTTGGAAGAGTTCATCTATGGTCATGGGCTTGAGGTTGCAAACCAACCGAATAATCCCCCTACATATCAGGGGAGAGCTGGGGCTTCTTCCAACATTGACGTCACTTTGTGTAACGCCGAGTGCATGGACATGGTGGAAGGTTGGAAGGTTGTGGACAAAGTCACGGTAAGTGACCATAACCTGATCATCTTTGAATTTGTCGCGGGGAGGTTGGTGGATGGAAATGGGGAAGGGAAAAGAAGGAGATACAACATGAGCAAAGCTAACTGGGAGAATCTGAGGGCTGAACTGATACTGCCCAGTCTAGTGACATAAGGCGACAATGTCAACATGAAGGCCAAACAGCTGACGTGGGCTCTGCAGGATGCAATGAGGAAGTCGATACCTGTGGTGAAAGGTGATACCAATGTTGGTAATAAGCCATGGAATGACAGACTGCAGAGTCTTCGAGCAAGGGCAAGGAGAATGCGTAGGAGATATCAGAGGTGTCGAGACTCGGCTAGTCATGTGGTGCTGTTAAATATCTACAGGGAGAGCAAGAGAGAGTTTGAGGATGGGTTGTATCAGGAGAAGAGGAAAAGTTGGGAGAAGTATGTACAGGAGGAGTTACAGAGGGGACCTTGGGGGTGCCGTTCAAGATAGCCTCCGAGAAATTACGCCCCCCAGCCATGATAACCACGCTATCTAAGGATGATGGAAGTACCACGACCAGCTGGGAAGAGTCTGCGGTTCTTTTAATGGATACATTGTTGCCAGATGACGACGTGACAGAAGATACTGAAGAGCACCAAATGTTGAGGGAGAGGATGGAGAATGACGAGTATGTAAATGAGGAAGAGGTAGAACCTGTTAGTCAGGCGGAGGTGATCAGGAACATTGCTTTGATGGGTAAGAAAAAGGCGCCTGGTCCGGACGGGATAAAGGTCGAGGTGCTGGAGAAGACGGCTGACCTTATTGCTCCTTTCCTTGCAGGGCTGTTAAACGAATGCCTCGCTCAAGGCAGAATCCCGAACATCTGGAAGCAGAGCGAGGTAATCGTGCTAAGCAAGGGGGAGGATAAAAATCCGCTTATTTCTAAGTCATACAGACCCATCTGCCTGTTGAACACAGTAGGGAAGTTGCAGGAGAAGATATTGTGTGAAAGATTACTGAGACACAGGACAGTCATGGGCATGCATCAGCAACAGTATGGCTTCCGAAGAGGCAGGTCGACAGAGGACGCAATCTGCAGAGCAATGGAACTGATTGACTCGGCAAATGGTAAATACGTCGTAGGAATATTTGTGGACATCTCAGGCGCTTTTGACAACCTCTGGTGGCCGGCGATGTTTGACAGATTAAGAGAGATTCAGTGTCCGGGGCAGCTGTATAGGAGTCTTAAGGACTACTGTCGTAATAGATACTCCACCCTGAGATGTCCAGGAAATAAAGTTCAGGAGCTACTGACGAAGGGATGTCCCCAGGGATCGGTATGTGGCCCGATCTTTTGGGATGTCAGCCTGGAACCAGTGTTGTACTTGTTGGAGGGGATGCCAGAGACGCAGGGTGTGGTTGCCTTCGCAGACGACCTTCTAATAGTAATAGAAGGGTACTCGAGAAGGAACTTAGAAGAAAAAAGTAACCAGGTGCTTGAAGATCTTGACACCTGGTGTAAAAGTTTCAAGTTAAAAATGGCACCGGCGAAGACGACCTTCATGCTGTTTAAGGGTAGATTGGCTAGGGATCCGACCATAAAGTTAGGTACGAAATCTATAAGAAGAAGCCATACGGTCAGATACCTGGGAGTTACCCTAGATGAAAACAGGAACTTCACAGCGCACATGGAGGGAGTGATGGGGAAAACTTTGTCGGTGATGAATAAAATTATAAGCATGGAACAGAGGCGGTTTTATCTGCCTATGCGGATAATAAGGACATACCATCATATGATCCTTCTCTCCATTGTGAGCTATGGGGCGTGCATCTGGGCTCACAGACTAACCAATGTCGCTCCGGCTAAGGCGATTCAGGGTCTGCAGAGGAACATCTTATTGAGGCTGACGGGAGTCTACCGGACTGTAGCAACGGATGCATTGAGTGTGGCCCTAGGTGTATGGCCGTTGGACCTCCTCATAAGGAAGAAAGCTGTGGCGTACTGGCTAAAAAAGAGAAACTTGGAGAAGGTGAGACTCCTCACCACACCCGATGTGACAACTTTTGGAGAGGTGGAAATAGTCCTGTTGGAGGAGTGGCAGAGACGTTGGGCGAGAAGTGGGACAGGTCTCCTACCAGTAAGTGACTTATCAATTGTTCCCAAATGTGGTTGAGAGACTAGAGAATAAGCACCTCCAGCCATCTCGGGGTCTTGTCCACTTCATCACGGGGAAGGGACCGTACCCGGCATCTCTAAGGAAGCTGGGATTGATGGAGTCGGGGAATTGTCAATGTGGTGAGGAGGGAACCCCTGAACATGTGGTGCTTGAGTGTGTCATTACACTAGAAGCAAGAAGGAACTACCAGAGAGAGATCCAGGGAAGATTAGTAGGCGAAGTACTGAGGGACCCAATCTATTGGAAATTCTTAGACCAGATTGCACTGTAAGCGTCAGATAGAGCAAAGACAGCCTACATAGACAGACTTAAAGAGGCACAGGGACGAATAAGACGGGACGTTGACACTGACAATGACGAAGAAGATGACAGTGACATGGAGGGCGGGACTGACACGGACACTAGTGCGGTCTCAGCGGGGAGTGAGTAGGGAAAAAAGGATTGTTAAAAGGGGATAAGCTGTAACAATCCTTGCCGGGAAAAAAAAATGTGTATGTGCTGGGAGGAGCAAGCGCGAGCCCTGGGAACTGGATTCCAGTACGACTGAGTGTCTGAAGGAACACGGGGGATGCCCTTGAGATCCAGAAGACAGTTTTCCAGTCGTATGAACAAAAGTTAGTGGAATGATTATGAACTCTGAGGGGTTCCCTGCGCCGTATGACCCACCACCTTGGAAACAAGAGAGGTGGGTTATGGTTGATGGGCCCTCAGAGTCAAGATGGAGAAAGGCGACTGCCCTGCAGCCCTCTGGGTGATGGTGTTCCCCGGCAAGTAGAATACAATCTCATGTATCAGGACACAGAGGGGAGGTAATTGATCGTTCCTCCACTCCTCAACCCTTTCCCTCCCCTCCCTCGCCGTTGGCTCGCGTGTTCCGGGGATTCCCCCCCTCCCGCGACGTGGATTCGCGGGTGCGTAGAGCTGGGAGGCGGGACATTAGAGAAAGGCTTGTATGATTAGTCGAGATAAAGAATCTGGTTATAAGGAGGTTAAGATTCCCATGAACCAAAAAGGGTTAACCTTTAATCCTAGTGTTATGATTCAGGTTTCTCTAAACCCGAGTTGAGAAAAAGGTCCTTCTTTCCGGGGTGACAAATGAAGAATGGTTTCCTGCCAGCTCAGTCTCCTCTTGTTCTTTCCCTACTCGGCGGGTGACAAGTGAAAAATGTTTTCCTGCGAATTAGTAGGCCGGCTCTGCTCCCCTAACCGTGAGAGCGCTTTAACTCAGGAAGTTAACATCTGTTTCACTTTTGAACGTCTCAGGAAGTTAACATCTGTGTCTCAGATTCATTTTGAAAGGAAATGGTCTGTGAGAATTTAACAAGAGGGGGACTTTAGTAAATGACTCGAGGGAGGAGCTAAGTGAGTTCAAACCCTTTTTTGCGCCGCCTCCTGAAGAGAGGAGTAGTTTACTTCTATATATTGAGTTACCCCTTTAAGTAGAATCCATTATCTTTTAAATCTTTATATTCTAAACAACATCATCAAGAATGTCTAGTGAATACTCAGCAGCGCTTTTGTCAGCAATCGGTTCGAGTGAGATAGTGTCAAGGAAGCTGACAGATTTAGAGATAGGTCATGGTTATTATATCACTAATATAAAAGGTGTGACGACTAGATACGGGCGCAGAGTTCTCGCCTTGTTGGAGAACAAATATAACGTGTGGTTACCGGCTCGATATTCCCTACTTACCGACGCCCAGCTGAAGGAGCTCTCCAAAGCCGACTTACTACTAGTCTACCAGGGCATTTCCAAAAACAGCAAGACGGCACTAATAAACTTTGAAGGTATGTTTATTACAACCATTTCTAGGATTAATCAAATCAATCGAAATATGTTTTTTTCAGTTAGGATGTACAGAGTGTGTTTTTTTCAACTCTCCCTCTATGCAAATGCGGGCTCACTCCTTTAAATTCATAATTTTCTAATCTCAGTTAGGATGTACAGAGTATAGGTTTTTTCAACTCTCCCTCTATGCAAATGTGGGCTCACTCCTTTTAATTCATATTTAGTACGTTGAATAATTTTCTAATCTCAGTTAGGATGTACAGAGTATGGGTTTTTTCAACTCTCCCTCTACGCAAATGTGGGTTCACTTCCTTTAATTCATAATTAGTACGTTGAATAATTTTCTAATCTCAGTTAGGATGTACAGAGTATGGGTCTTTTCAACTCTCCCTCTACGCAAATGCGGGTTCACTCCTTTTAATTCATAATTAGTACGTTGAATAATTTTCTAATCTCAGTTAGGATGTACAGAGTATGGGTTTTTTCAACTCTCCCTCTACGCAAATGCAGGTTCACTCCTTTTAATTCATAATTAGTACGTTGAATAATTTTCTAATCTCAGTTAGGATGTACAGAGTATGGGTTTTTTCAACTCTCCCTCTACGCAAATGTAGGTTCACCCTCTTTAATTCATAATTAGTACGTTGAATAATTTTCTAATCTCAGTTAGGATGTACAGAGTATGGGTTTTTTCAACTCTCCCTCTACGCAAATGCAGGTTCACTCCTTTTAATTCATAATTAGTACGTTGAATAATTTTCTAATCTCAGTTAGGATGTACAGAGTATGGGTTTTTTCAACTCTCCCTCTACGCAAATGTAGGTTCACCCTCTTTAATTCATAATTAGTACGTTGAATAATTTTCTAATCTCAGTTAGGATGTACAGAGTATAGGTTTTTTCAACTCTCCCTCTACGCAAATGCAGGTTCACTCCTTTTAATTCATAATTAGTACGTTGAATAATTTTCTAATCTCAGTTAGGATGTACAGAGTATGGGTTTTTTCAACTCTCCCTCTACGCAAATGTAGGTTCACCCTCTTTAATTCATAATTAGTACGTTGAATAATTTTCTAATCTCAGTTAGGATGTACAGAGTATGGGTTTTTTCAACTCTCCCTCTACGCAAATGCGGGTTCACCCTCCTTTAATTCATAATTAGTACGTTGAATAATTTTCTAATCTCAGTTAGGATGTACAGAGTATGGTTTTTTTTCAACTCTCCCTCTACGCAAATGTGGGTTCACCCCCCTTTAATTCATAATTAGTACGTTGAATAATTTTCTAATCTCAGTTAGGATGTACAGAGTATGTGTTTTTTCAACTCATACATTTAATATGATTTTGATTAAGCTAATCAGAGGCATTCGGTTCCTAGCATCACGTCTTATTACAAGGTTCAAATCTCAGGCATGCCGAATGAAGATCCAGGGTTTATTCCTCCCATCCCTTTTACAAGGTTCGAATCTCAGTCAAGCAGAATGAAGAGAAGGGTTTGTTTTTTCCGCTCTTACTCTACGTAAATGCAGGGCTGCTTCCTCTACACAGACGATTTAGGTTCGAGCCTTGCTTTAGTCCTCCTCAAGCATTATTCGAAAAAAAACTTTTTTTCTTTACGAGGTTCAACCCTCGGCTTCACTACCCAATTAGTATACTGAGTGATAACGTAAATGCAGACCCGCTTCCTCTACACAGACGATTCAGGTTCGAGCCTTGCTTTAGTCCTCCTCAAGCATTATTCGAAAAATTTTTTTTTTTTCTTTACGAGGTTCAACACTCGGCTTCACTACCCAATTAGTATACTGAGTGATAACGTAAATGCAGACCCGCTTCCTCTACACAGACGATTCAGGTTCGAGCCTTGCTTTAGTCCTCCTCAAGCATTATTCGAAAAAAAAAAAAACTTTTTTTCTTTACGAGGTTCAACCCTCGGCTTCACTACCCAATTAGTATACTTAGTGATAACGTAAATGCAGACCCGCTTCCTCTACACAGACGATTCAGGTTCGAGTCTTGCTTTAGCCTCCGGCATTATTTGGAAACTTCTGATAAAACTTTAACAAGGTTCGAATATCAGTCATACTGAATGAAGAGCTGAGGTTTTTTCCCCTTTTACAAGGTTCGAATCTCAGTCATGACGAATGAAGAGAAGGGAGTTTTTTCCACTTTTACTCTATGTAAATGCAGTCCCGATTCCTCTACACAGGCGATTCAGGTTCGAGCCTTGCTTTAGTCCTCCTCCAGCATTATTTGAAAAAACTTTTTTCTTTACAAGGTTCAACCCTCGGATACACTTCCCAATTAGTATACTGAATGATTTTAAACTCATGTCATGCACAAATGTTGGTACATAGTGGACATCTCACTCTTACCTTAAATGCGTATATATCCCGAATTAAACACACATTAGCTTCAATGTTTGTATATCACAGCTTCATGAACGGCTAACTAGATGTCCCTGTTTGTTTTTTCTTATAGCTGTCTCAGAGCCGCTCGAAGAGATTATAGAGCATGTTGACCCGAAATGAAGAAGATAATACTGAGGGGAGAGTAGGGCCTTTTTTAGAGCATAGTGCACCCAAACATGACAGAACCACCGACAAAACGATTGCGTTTGTCACCTCCTATCATTGTATCTCGGCAAACTAATGGGAATAGGGTGTATACTCTCGCGGATCTAGACGCTAATGAACAACTTTTAATTAGATACTTGAAACATGACGTTGCACTTCGTGAAGGGAAGTTGTATAATGCTTACATTGAACATATACCTGGTCGAATTAAGACCTCGAGCGTACTGTTATCGGACCATGACAATATAGACGTACAGATCCAAAGACTTTTGACCTTATCACGAAACTTAGGTACAGGATTTACTCAGTTTAGGCTTTACCTGGAGCCGCTAGGACTATCTATTAAACTTATTGAACAAGCATACGCCCGACGTATAAAGACATACTCAATCAGTAACGAGTTACCCCATAAGGATCCCGTACAGTTTCTCGTGGCGTGCGGAGATATTTATGTAAAGACTGTAGAAAAAGAATCAAACGCGAACGGCCCGATAAAGGTAAATTGTAGCCTCATTTGCGAGTTTAAGCATCCTACTGATGATAGAATTGAAAAGGGTTATTTCAATTCTTCTCTATACAATATATTTAACCCAATAAACTTGGAGGAGATATACGAGAATAACGTGGTCTTCCAACTCCTAGCTCAGATTGAGGGCTTCGTTTCTAGAGACTCAGGGTGGATATACAACGGCACGTTGGAAATGAGAGTAAATTTCTCGAAAAACTCGGCTTTCTCGATCGGTGCCCACGTTCAAATCCCTGAAACTATAGCCGGACGTAGAGCGCTGATAAATGTTCAAGCTGAAGAAGGACTTTGCTTCCCTGTATCCGTATTGGCGTGCCTCTTTGAGCCGACAGGGAGAGCTCAGCGTTTATCGTCTTATCCTAATTTTCGTGACGTGTTGAATCTAGATGGGATCCCGCTTCCGTTCGAAATGAGATAAATTGAACGCTTCGAAAGGCTTAACGATATATCTGTTAATGTGTACACTGCAAAACACGAAGGTACTGATTCTTATGTGGACACTGCAGACAACTCTAAAAAGTTAGTGATCGTTCCCGTACATGTCAGTGCTAAAGAGTGTGCTAGACATGTTCATTTATTCATGATAAAAGTACATGGGACGGAAAATTATCATTTCAGCGCAATCAAAAATCTGTCACGGTTAATAAACCCTCAACTAGCGCCCTTGTCTGACACAAGACGTAGGTATTTTTGTGACCGTTGTTTGAGCTCTTTTCCGACTGAAAATAAACTTGTAAAACATTAAGAAACGTGTAAAAAATTTGGAGCGGTAAGGAGTAGATTCCCTCAAGGGGAAAATAAATTCCTGGCGTTCTCACAGTATAAACAACAGGAGAAAACAGGATTTATCGTGTACGCTGACTTGGAGAGTTTACTCGTGCCTATAGAAACGTGTGATCCTGACACGAAATTTTCTTATACTGAGAATGTACAGAGTCATGTAGCGTATTCTGTAGGCATGTACACTAAATGCATTTTTGATGATAATCTCTCGGAGTACCGATACTTAACGGGAAACGATTGTACAGACCAATTTGTTGAAGCTCTCGTAGATACGGCAAAGCGCGTACTAGATTATTATAGTACTGTAGTTCCAATGACGCCGCTAACACCTGCTCAAAGAGATGCTCACAATACAGCCACTCATTGTCATATTTGCGAAAAACCCTACGCGAATGATGATATCCGCGTTATGGATCATTGTCACTTGACAGGACTTTATCGTGGTAGCAGTCACGCAGGGTGTAATAATTATTATAAGAACCCTAGTCATCTGAGCGTGGTTATCCATAACGCGCGTTGCTACGATAATTTTTTCCTTCTCGAATCACTTGTTGAACGTAGAGAAACTGATCCATTCACAGTGGAGAGCGTTCTTGTCAATCCAGGGAAAGTTAAGGTTATTGGTGAGACAATGGGAAGATTCAAAGTAATCATGAAGTATATTCGGCACGGGTTTCGAGGGATCACAATTAAAATTATAGATAGTTTCAGCTTTCTATGTACCTCCCTAGAGAAATGCGTATCTTACCTCGAACCTGAGCAGCTTAAAATCACTCGTAAGTGTCATCCTGATGATGAACGTTTCAAACTAGTCGCTCGTAAAGGGTGTTCCCCTATGACTATATAGATTCATTTGAGCGGTTGAACGAGACTCAGTTACCGAGCAAAGATAAATTTTATAACGCGCTCACGGATAGTCATATCTCTCAGGAAGACTATGATCACGCCTGTGAGGTTTGGCGGCTATTCGAATGTAAGAATCTTTGGGATTACTCGAACATCTACCTTCATACCGACGTAACACTACTGGCTGACGTCTTTGAGAACATTCGTGATCTTTGTATGAAGACGTATAGGCTCGATCCCGGATGGTCTCTTACAGCCCCCAGTCTAGCGTACCAAGCTCTATTGAGAATAACCCAGGTACGGCTCGAATTAATAGATGACGTAGATATACATCAATTCATTGAGGGAGCTATTCGAGGGGGATATGTTTCGTAGCTAATTGTCATTCTGTAGCTAATAATCGTTATATGAGTTCATTTGACCGTTCCAAACCAGAGTCTTACCTCGTTTATCTAGACGTGAATGGACTCTATTCATTTAGCATGTTGAGCTCATTACCCTATGGAAGGTTCAGATGGCTTGAAGATGATGAAATTGAACGTTTGGACGTGCTAAACGTGGAGGATGATGCGGATACGGTTATATCTTGCAATTAGATCTTGAATATCCGCAAGATGTACATGACGCTCATTCTGACTTGCCGTTCTGTCCTGAGAAAGGGATTCCACCCGTAGGGAAACACGAGAAATTGTTAACGACTCTAGCTGATAAGACTAGGTACGTCATTCACTATCGTCATCTAAAGTTATGTTTAGTGAATGGGTTGAAACTGACGAGAATTCACCGTGTTCTCAGTTTCAAACAATCTCCGTGGATGGCCCCGTATATCAAGCTGAACGCGGAAATGAGGAGTAAAGCGAGCAATCAGTTTGAAAACATGTTTTTCAAATTGATGAACAATGCCGCATTCGGCCGCCTTATATCTAACAAGAGGGCCTACCGTACGGTAAAAATAACTACCAGGTGGGAAGGTAAATTTGGAGCGGGTAACCTTATAGCCAGTCCAAACTTTAAAAACCGTATGATCGTATAAGAAAACCTGGTCATCATTGAGATGGAACCGCAGGCGATTTACTTTGATATGCCAATTTATGCGGGATTCGCCATTTTGGAAATCTCTAAAGTAGTCATGTACGGTCTACATTACCAGGTCATGGTTCCTGCCTTCCCTCCAGGTACGTTAAAACTCCAAGATACAGACTCGCTTCTCTACTATATGACTGTCGAGGACGCCTACCAACGACTTATCCCGTTAGCTAATGACTACCTGGACACCTCCACTTACGGACAAGACAATGTTTACGGCATGCCTGCAGTAAATAAAGGAGTGCTCGGTAAACTAAAAGACGAGACTCGAGGTCAGATCATCACTGAGTTCATAGGTTTACGCCCTAAACTCTATTCATTTGCGGTGCAAGGGGATGGTGAGACGCTCAAGGCTAAAGGTGTCAAGAGTAGCGCGTTAAGAACGCTCTCTTTAGAGGACTATCGTAATTGTTTGACTAATGAAACGGTAGTCATGAGAGAAGCTCGTTCAATAAGAGCTGTAGGATTCAAACTTTACACGCAAAAATTTAATCGGGTTGCACTATGCTCTATTGATGACAAACGACACGTGTTACCTGGATCAGTCAGAACTCTACCTTGGGGCCATTACTCTATAAGCGAGCAACCAAGAGACGCTGATTGAAGCTGTACAATCATGTGCGTATGTCAGTGGGTGATCTACAACTTTATCCAGTACAAGTGAACAGGCATCTACGAACCCTCATGTCAATGTTAGTGCTCTATTTTTAAAAAAAGACTTGAGAAAAATAAACTAATTTAGTGCATATCTGTTTAAAAAGATTTTTCAGTATGTGTAGTCGCTAGAAAAAAAATGTTAGTGCTTTTAAAAAAGACTTTGAAAAAAAAATATGCTAATTTAGTATGTATCTGTTTAAATAGAGTTTTTGATTAATGTCACTAGAAAAAAAAAAATGTTAGTGCTTTTAAAAAAAGGACTTGAGAAAAAAATATGCTAATTTAGTATGTATCTGTTTAAATAGAGTTTTTAGTGTGCGTATGTTTTGATTAATGTCACTAGAAAAAGACTTGAGAAAAAAGCAGGCGTATGTTTTGATTAATGTCACTAAAAACAAATGTTAGTGCTTTAAAAAAAGACTTGAGAAAAATATTCATGTTCTGTAACTTGACTGAAGAAAAAATATACTAATTTAGTGCATATCTGTTTAAAAAATGTTTATCATTATATTCATTAAATAGAGTTTTCTGTGTATGTATGTTTTGATTAATACAAAAGTGAATAATTAATGTCACTATACCTTTATCATTAGAAAAAAATGTTAGTGCTTTTAAAAAAGACTTGAGAAAAAAATATTCATGTTCTGTAACTTGACTGAAGAAAAAAATATACTAATTTAGTGTGTATCTGTTTTAAAAAAATGTTTATCATTATATTCATTAAATAGAGTTTTCTGTGTGTGTATGTGAGTGTGTGTACGTGTATTGTTTTTTTTAGTTGCCCTCTCCAGGATTACAACTCGGACCTCTCAGAGAACATAAGGTGACAGTTGGGATTAGAACCTAGGTCTCTCAGAGTACAGACTGGTACAATAACCAGCTTCAGTCAGGGTTACAACCTGAACCTCTCAGAGACCAGTCTGGTACAATAAAAGTCGCTCAGAGTACAGACTGGTACAATAACCAGCTACAGTCGGGGTTACAACCTGGACTTCTCAGAGACCAGTCTGGTACAATAAAAGTCGGGATTAGAACCTAGGCCTCTCAGAGACTAGTCTAGTACAATAATGGAAGGTGACAGTTAGGATTAGAACCTTGGTCGAGTGTGTGTACGTGTATTGTTTTTTTTACCTGCCCTCTCCAGGATTACAACTCGGACCTCTCAGAGAACATAAGGTGACAGTTGGGATTAGAACCTAGGTCTCTCAAAGTACAGACTGGTACAATAACCAGCTTCAGTCAAGGTTACAACCTGAACCTCTCAGAGACCAGTCTGGTACAATAAAAGTCGCTCAGAGTACAGACTGGTACAATAACCAGCTACAGTCAGGGTTACAACCTGGTCCTCTCAGAGACCAGTCTGGTACAATAAAAGTCGGGATTAGAACTAGGCCTCTCAGAGACTAGTCTAGTACAATAATGGAAGGTGACAGTTGGGATTAGAACCTAGGTCTTTCAAGAGTACAGACTGGTACAATAACCAGCTACAGTCAGGGTTACAACCTGGACCTCTCAGAGACCAGTCTAGTACAATAAAAGTCGGGATTAGAACCTGGGCCTCTCAGAGACCAGTCTGGTACAGTCAGGGTTACGACCCCGGACCTCTTAGAGTACAGTTTACTACAATAATACGGGGCTAGCCAGTTACAGTCTGGATTAGAACCTGAGCCTCTCAGAGTACAGTCTGGTACAATAACCAGCCACAGTCAGGGTTACAACCCTGGACCTCTCAGAAAACAGTCTGGTACAATAACCCGGGCCTCCCAGAGTACAGTCTGGTACAATAACCTGGACTTCTCAGAGAACAGTCTGGTACAATGATATAAGGTGACATTCGGGATTAGAAGCTGAGCCTCCCAGAGTACAGTCTGGTACAATAACCTGAACCTCTCAGAGAACGGTCAGGATTAGAAGCTGAGCCTCTCAGAGTACAGTCTGGTACAATAACCTGAACCTCTCAGAGTACAGTCCGCTACAATAACCTGAACCTCTCGGAGAACAGTCTGGTACAATAACCTGGACCTCTCAGAGTACAGTCCGCTACAATAACCTGAACCTCTCGGAGAACAGTCTGGTACAATAACCTGGACCTCTCAGAGTACAGTCTGGTACAATAACCCGGACCTCCCAGAGTACAGTCTGGTACAATAACCTTGACTTCACCGAGTACAGTCTGATACAATAATCTGGACCTCTCAGAGAATGGTCAGGATTAGAACCTGACCCTCTCGGAGTACAGTCTGGTACAATAACCTGGACCTCTAAGAGAATGATCAGGATTAGAAGCTGACCCTCTCAGAGTACAGTTTGCTACAATAACATCAGGTAACAGTCGAGATTACAACCTGGGCCTCTCAGCGAACAGTCCGGTACACTAACAGTCAGAATTAGAACCCAGGCCTTGGAAAACTTTTTTACCAAAGGTATAGAGAGTATTCATATTCACATCATGCACCAATGATGTTACATAACCTTTTAGCCTATTTAAATGGGATCGCCTTAAATAATAAAGTCATGGGTACACTTGAATCCTACTCATCCTTACCCTGTAAAGAAAACAAAAGTGTTAATCGTTAATTCTTTTTATTTAAAAAAGAGCTCGTTACATTTCTAAGAAAAGAATAATCGTTAAAAAGTATGCCTTATACAGTAATAATCGCTAAAAAGTTTAATACATTGCAAGTAACTGTGAAAAAGTTTTTTTAAATGTGTTCACTCAACCCGTCTTGCAGCTTCTTTATCGCAGGCTCCTCGTTCGTTTCCTCAGTAGTTTTACTCTTCTTTCCACGTGAACGTTTAGAAGCGTCAGTAGTTTTCTTCCTCCGTTTGACCGTGTCAACCTCGTCTTGACCACAGAAGCATGATAACTTATTGAAATCAATGCACTCTTTATACTCGTTTATCAAGACTATCATATGAAGCAACGCTGGAATAACCGAACTCGTATCGTTCCGCATCGCACTCTTGGTCAGATCGCAAAAGTTTTGTCCGATCAAACTTAATATTCTTAAACCATTCGCTGAGCACTCAGACGTTTTTAAGCTTTGTACTTGTCGCTAACAGCGTTGTTGATACTCTGTAGCTGACTCAACTCCTCAGTTCCTTTAATATAGATTGATGTGTACTGAACTTTCCACCTCCCCTCCTCCAGTTTGTGCAATGTTGCCTCATTTATGATGTCATTTTGCTAACGTCACTGCTTGAAGGGTTATAGCGGACAACTCTATCGTGTATGATTAGACAAAACGCCTTGGTATTTACTGGGATATTTTCCTCCGTCTCGAACGTTATACGACACGTCACCATACCGTCCTTGAGAGTATCTTCCTGTCGGCTGGCATCGAACACGACAATGGGTGCATGAGACTTGAAATGGGAAGGATCAAGTAAAGGTAAAGAGGTGCTCGTTCCGTAGTACGAAGTCTGGAAATTAGCATAGTCTTCGTATAGTTTCGAGAAGGAATCTTGTCTAAAGTTCAAGTTCATATCCTCATAAGGGTACATGTTAGAATTTAGATAGAGTTTAGCATTACGTAAATTACAATGATCAAAAATACTTCTATCTTCAACCGTGGTATTGTTCCGTCCAGTCTGAAGCGCGAAAACAACGTAACGAGGTTTTTCCAGCAAAGTTGACGTTTTCACGGTCCAATCATGTTGATTAGAGGTGGGTACGTTAGGGTACTCGTACAATTCCCAAGTACGGAAAGGTAGCTCGATGATCCTCCCGCTCTTGATGAAATTAAGCAGGTTGAGACGATTGATATCGTCAGTCTTTATATGCGGTACAAGCCAAGATATTTTACTTAACTCGATCCTAGAGGGCGTCTCTGCAGCAGGAGGTGGGGCTCTTTGTAAAGCGTTGTTGTCACCGGTCGAACGAATTAGCACCAGCTCTTGTTTCGCATTGATCAGTATTCGGGAATAATCTTCAACGAATCCTAGTATGAGACGTAAAGGGATGCATACGTCAAAGATGCCTGTTTCAGCGTGTACGTGAACTCCGTCAAACCTCCAACCGGCGTTTGAAAGATGAGTCTGCCAACAATTCCTTATAGATAGATAATTTATAAGCTGAGTCGAAATACCTACATCTCTCGATTGATCAATCTCTACGCCGTTGATCTCATAAGCGATTCTTGAGAATAGATGTAGTATCTCGTTATTAACAATCCTCGAAGTACTTCCAGGTTCTCCCGTAATCAAAAGTAGTCGTCCTTTGATATGCAGCAGAGAGCGGTGCGGTAGTGTGCATAACCCTTCTTGTTGGATAGATATCCTAAGCTCGTTCCCGTTAGCTAATGGACCGGGAATATACGAGGCGTAGGAATGATACTGGAAACTGCTCAAGGCCGTATCGAAAGCGGCAGACTCCCCAATGTTCAGAATATCCGCGGTGTCATCCATTATTTTCGTAACGAGTAACCTAGACGCCTTAAATAGAGTTTATTGGCAGGTGTTAACACTTTCACTGTCCTTCTCTCAATGTTTCGAGGAAGACTTCGCCGTCTTGTTTTATCTAGTACGAGTCCCATCCCCACCGACTCGTTTCAGATGCAGACGTAGTGATATCGTCTCGTCTCTAAAGTTGATGATATCACCTCGTTCGTCAACAAGTCGTACCGCGATAGACTCTATTACTCGCTTCGTTACCGGAAGGTAAATGATATTGTTAGGCGCTTCCACTATCTTATAGCCTGGCGGGACGGTCATGCTGAACTCGTGCAAGGTATGACTCGGTTCTCCGTTGACGTAAGCTCCGCTAGCGAGACTGCATTCTACGCGGATCACATTCACATGAAGAATATTTACAGTATTGGTAGATATGTGCGTCTTCCCTGCAGGAAGTATGACCGAGTCGAACCCTAGCAAGGATGCAAACGTGCCAGGTCGGGTAAAGTCGATAGGTTTATTGCAAGTGATATAGCTCTTTAAAGTGCTAGGGTCACCGATAATCGAGAGCTTTACGTTACTCGGGACTTCCCTTCGCAAGAATCGATCCAACGCCTCAAGTTCATAGGTGCCCGGAGGGACTGTATACTCTTTTCCGTCGCAATAAAATTTATTATTACGCTCGTCAATGTTCGGTATGGAATTGAACGTGGCCAGATTGATCAGTCCGATGAACCATTCTTCTTCACGATTCTCTTCTCCGAGCAGGATATGCGGGAAGTAGTTCTCTGTCAGATTCGAACTCTGACCTGTCAGTGTAAGCGTCATAGACATATTTACTAAGTTCGAACGTCAGCGCGAGTATTTAAGGAAGGCTAAACAAAGATGACCTCATAAAACGGTACCGTACTCTTGATACCGAGTATGATTATAGGTGATGGGTATTCCTCCGAGATAACGAACAAGTTCGAGCGGCGGCCTTAGATCACCGAAACTATCGAAATAATCGGCCCGTCTACCGTTTTTCTTATACGCCACCCAATGCGTACCCTTACCGCTATCATCATCAAGATTGATGATGGCGTTCTCTATCTTCCAAGGAGTACCACTAGGTAAAGCATCTCTCGCAAATACTCCTCTAAAGAAGGGGATTTTTAACTCGGCGGCGTATTTGCGCAGATCCGTTTCAGTAAGGGCACGTTTAGGTAGTCATTTTATTTTCGGGTAAGGCCGTAGATACATGCCTTTCCCCATGGCAATAGCTTCGAGCGTACGATTATGTCTCTGAGCCTCGTTCAATTGTTTCGTATTCGCCTTAGCACTTTGTACCACCTTCGTGATTCCTGCAGCTCCTCCAGCGACGGCTCCAAGCGCTGCGATCAAAGGTAGTATAGGTAGAATTCCGCCCTTCTTCTTACGACGTCTAGTAGTAGTAGTAGTAGTAGGACGCCGTTGACGACGTTGAGTCTTCTTCTTCTTCTTTAGACCTGAACCCATCTTGACTTTAGCTTTCATCGCGTTGGTGACTGCCCACGCGGCGGCTTTCTCACCCAACTTTGAGTCAGGCGCGAGTAATCTTTTCCACGGTTTCTCGATAAGTTCACGATCTGCAGTATGACGTCCTGCAAGATCTTTCACCTTGGAGTATGCGATATCGTGTTCTTTACAGCGTCGATCTAACTCGTTTATTCCAGGATCCCCCGTTTCAATCGTTTTTCCAACTTTGTTCCCGGTCCGCAGTACTGGTATCCAGGTATATGCGCTTCAAACGGTAGATTATTTATTATCTTATCTAACAATCCTCCCCTCTTCTTCGTCTCATGACACGTACTGATTAGCTTTTATATAGGTGCGCGCATTATATAGATGAAGTAGTAGTCAACATGGGGCTCGAGAAACAGACAGATTCTTTAACTGTTCACAACAACGATCACGATGAGGGTGGAGCTTTACCTCAGAGACACGGTACGTTGTTACCCGATACTATCCGCTGCATCATCTGCGGACCTTCGAATTGCGGTAAAACCAACACCATGATCAGTCTGTTGGAGGAACCTAACGGTCTACGCTTCAAGAACGTGTACGTTTACTCTAAATCGTTGTACCAGCCCAAGTATCAACGTTTATCGAAGGTCCTCTCACTCGTTGAAGGCATGGGCTATTTCCCTTATTCCGACAACGCGGAAATTATTCCACCGTCCGAGGCTGAACCCGACTCTGTATTCATTTTCGACGACGTCGCTTGCGATAAACAGTTTAATATACAGGCTTATTTCAGTATGGGTAGACATAAGTATATAGACTGTTTCTATCTCTGTCAGACGTACTCGCGCTTACCGAAACAGATGTTGAGAGATAACGCTAATCTTCTCATCCTATTCAGGATGGACGATACGAATCTGAGACACGTCTACGACGATCACGTGAACACAGATATGACTTTCCAAAAATTTAAGGAGGTGTGCTCACTGTTTTGGAAAGAAAACAAGTACGATTTTCTGGTGGTGAGTAAAGATCATGAGATCGATAAAGGACGATATCGCTACAGGTTCGATACCTTTATCTTGCACGATTAACAAGAACGTATATTCAGTACACGGTAAGACATCATGTCGTCCATATCTAAATTCGGTCATAGTCTCTACAAATATAGATCTCTCATCGAGTCAGAGGGAAATCTAACTCTAAACTCTCAAGGGTATTACGACGCTAGATCGAAAAGGATCGTCAACGTCGAGTCGCCCGTCACATCTAAGGATGTCTGTAACAAGTCTTACGTCGATAGGATGGATGCGAGGCATAGTAACGAGCAGATAATCGCTCTCAACAACGCCAAGGACCTCATCAAAGGACAGATAGAATCGCTGATCGAGGATTTGGAGAAGGATCGAATAAAATACGTCAACTTTGAGAAGAGTGCTCGTCAAGGGATGGAGGAGGTGCGGAAACTGGCTCAAGATCGTCTCGACGAAAATAGAACGACGCTTGACGCTTTAAGTTCAAAGCTGCTAAGCCTAGAGGAAGCTTTCGAGATACATCGAACCATTTACAACGATTTTATAGCCGGAGGTGTACTACGCTTAAGAGGACCGGATGACAACAAGCTTTACGATGCAGACGGTGTAGTTTTGCGAAACATAGGTATGCCCTCATTACCTTCAGACGCCGCACCTAAAGCTTATGTAGACTCTACGGTTAATCGTAGTTTCATCTACATCTACTTGGATTCGAAACCTATGCGGAAGGATGCGAGACATTTCGAATTGACTCTAACGGGTGAACGTGGTTATAAGTTCAAGAGGGCGGGCATCGTTTCAACGATGGTCATGAACTTGAAAGATATTATTTGCTTGTTGAATCTTAAAATTATCGACGATCCACCTTTCGAGGTGTTCAAAGATGACTCTATATCTTTCATGATAGAAAAACGCCCGACAACGTCTCAGATTTTACACGTAGAATTAGGTTTTACTTACGTTTAGATATAATGAACCGTTTCTTCACGGTAAGAGACATTCACACCTTACATCATGACGACGAAGGTCGCGGAGGATATCATAAAAGCTAGTAAGATTATTAAACGAAAGTATAAGCAACTACGTGATGCCCGGCACGAGTCTGAGCACGTCACGAATGAAACGTTCAAACCTATCACGGATCCTCTAAACAGGATGGTGAAGGCGCTCGCGGAACCTGAGGAGACGGAAGCCTTACCTGAGACATTGGAAAACAACCATCTATTAGACACTTATCTTTATTCATCTCACGCACATTCCGATAAGACCTACGGAGTCCGTCATGAAGGTGACTCTACCAAGCTCGGAGATAGCCATATCGTATTCAACGGGAGAGACGGTACAATACTCCTTAACAATAAGACGGTACCGTATACTCGAGGACTATTAGAATTACTTTTCAGAAGAGCACCTGCCCATCATACTAAAGAGGATCTGAAAGTATACAAGTCTATGCTTGAAGAAACGAACGCGCATCGGTTGAGAAACGAACTGTACGCTCGTATCAAGATGCGAGCCGGATCAAAGTATTCGTTAATCATCAAACCTATGTTTGAGGAGGAGCAAGAGGGTGAGGGTTTATACAAGATGGAGACAGGAAGAGGGGTCGATTATACCTATTGGGACGATCCTAACGAATTGGTCGATCGATTACGACTCTTGCGCGCATCTACCGAGGCTGGTCATTCCGCTCACCATAACGAGATCGTTTCTATCATTGAGGAATTACGCGAGGCGGGAATCATCGTATAAAGACGTACATCTCTTCTATACTTTATCACAATCATGTCCGGCGTCAAGTGGGAGATTGCGCGTGAACTTCATCGTCCGGCAAGACGACGATTTCCTCGAAGACACGTTAGCGTACGAGGCTTGAACGAGCTCCTTCAGGCCGATCTGGTGGAGATGATACCCTACTCTGGATTGAATAAGGGCTTCAAGTACCTTCTCACCGTCTTCGACGTGTATTCCAAGAGGGCTTGGGCAGCACCCGTCAAGACTAAGACGGGTAAGAACGTCAGCGCCGCAATGGCTCTCCTCCTCGACAAGGTAGGTTTACCTCGCGTACGTCATCTCCAAACGGATAATGGTACAGAGTTTTACAACCCGGAATTCAAAACGCTCATGAAGAGAAAGAGAATCAATCATTATTCTACATACAGCAACGTCAAGGCTAGCGTCGTGGAACGATTCAATCGTACTCTCAAGAACATGATGTGGAGGAGGTTCACGGCCAAAGGTTCATATCGATGGATCGATATGATCGATTCCTTACTGCACGAATACAACCGTACAGTACACTCGACCATAAAGATGAGACCTATAGACGTCAAGGACGATAGACTTTACATACCGTCTATAAACGTTTCAAGATGTTAAATTCCACACCGAACATTTTTAAAGTAGGTGATATAGTTCGTATCAGCAAGTATAAGGACGTTTTTGAAAAGGGTTATACCGTGAACTGGTCGACCGAACTGTTTAAAATACGTAACGTCGTCGAGACTAATCCCAGGACCTTCCTACTCGAAGATATGAAAGGTAATCCTATCACGGGAGGTTTCTACGGTAAGGAGCTTAGAAAGACTTCGTATCCGGATGTTTACCTCGTAGAGAAGATAATCAGACGTTCTGGAAATAGAGTATACGTCAAATGGTTAGGGTTCGACTCGTCTCACAATTCGTGGATCGAGGCGAAGGATATAGTGTAGAAGGAGGGGAGGGCGCGTTCTCCCTCCTCCATCCCGAGCGTATAAAGCGGACGCAAGGCGGGGAGACGTATCTCATTCAACATGTTTAGGCAGTTGGGTTACCGTCTGGAGGACATGAGCGATATTAAGATTTCGAACGGTGGTTTAGAATACCATATCGCGTGGACCGACAAAGGTTACAGCGAGTGCTGTGATTCTTCCGTGCACTGGCTCGGATGCAATAATCCCGGAATGTGGGAATCGAGTCAGTCTGTCGAACGCTGTTCTAGCGCTTGCCCTGTCTACAATCTTAAGGAAGGAGACGACCCGCTAATTCTCAGGGAATCGAGTCGGTCCATCGAACGCGGTTCTACAGCTTTCCCCGAGGACGAGCCGCAAATTCTCCAGGAATCGAGTCAGTCCGGTGAACGTAGTTCTACAGCTTGGCCCGAGGAGGAGTCGCCGGAGGAGGAGGAGGAAAACGCTTTGTGCGTCGAGTTGGACCGAATCGAGCGTGAGGAACTCGATCGGGTCAAGCACGTCTCTGAACTTGAAAAGTTTCGTACGTACAACGTTCGCCGCCTAGAAGGAGACGAAGAGATCAGTGAGGATGAGGACGAACCGATCATCATAACGCTAGACTATGTGGGCAAAGTGCATCTACCGGGTAAAAACTTTGGTGCGCGCTACAGGAGCCGCTTTAAACGCTTCACAGAGAGGACTGTTATATCTGGGTGAAGGCGAGTACGAACTGTTCAAGTGGTGAAGTGTTCTAACATGTTTAGACAAGACTTTAGAGAAAGATATTTTTCGTACGCATCAAGTGAAAGACTATGAGGGAAGTATGTATCATAATAATCTGGGTGAAGGCGAGTACGAACTGTTCAAGCGGTGAAGTGTTCTAACATGTTTAGACATGACTTTAGAGAAAGATATTTTTTGTATGCATCAAGGGAAAGACTATGAGGGAAAGAGAATTTATATGTATGTATCATAATAATCTGGGTGAAGGCGAGTACGAACTGTTCAAGTGGTGAAGTTTTCTTACATGTTTAGACAAGACTTTAGAGAAAGATATTTTTGTATGCATCAAGTGAAAGACTATGAGGGAAAGAGAATTTATATGTATGTATCATCATAATCTTAAGAATATACTCGCTAAATAAAACGGTTGTACTATTTATTTAAGTCCTTGATCGTAGAAATAAAAGCTAAGGTCTATGTATGTTTCATTCGGAGCAAGAAAATATCATTTTAGATATGTATTTTTTCCAGCCTGTTCGAGGGAAGGAGGGCTATACCAAAAAACCCGTCATCTCCTACTCTGAGAGAGAGGAGGAGAGGGAGAGACAGAGAGAGAGAGAGACAGAGAGATAGAAAAGATCATTTTAGATATGTATTTTTCCAGCATAGTCTAAAAAAAACTGTTCGAGGGAAAGAGGGCTATACCAAAAAAAAACCCGCCACCTCCTACTCTGAGAGAGAGAGAGAGAGGAGGAGAGGGAGAGGCAGAGAGTTAGAAAGAGGGAAGGTGAGGAAGAGAGAGACAGAGAGATAGAAAGAGGGGAGGAGAGAAAGAGAGAGAGATAGAAAGAGGAGAGAAAGAGAGAGACATTTCTCCCCCAACTCTACGCACCCGCGAATCCACGTCGCGGGAGGGGGGAATCTCCGGAACACGCGAGCCAACGGCGAGGGAGGGGAGGGAAAGGGTTGAGGAGTGGGGGAACGATCAATTACCTCCCCTCTGTGTCCTGATACATGAGATTGTATTCTACTCCGGCAGTAATGGGAATAGAATAGTTTAGTAATTTAGCTTAGCTTAGTTAGTAGTTAATATAGATAATTAGGGACGGGGAACTAGATAGGGGGTAGATTAGGAAATTCAGCTGCCAAGGGTAGAAAGTAGGCGGGGCACCAACTCTAATAGGGCGCCTCCCCAGGTGGTTATTATGATGCCCACCTCTGCTGAGCGCTTGGCGGACTCGGGAGTGAAATCCCGGGCATTGTGAAGGGCCTAGCGGGGGAGGGTACCGGGGGCGTAATATACCCGGGGTGGATCAAATTGAGCTAAGGGTAGTTGAATTTCATTTAAGTTAAGAGCCAAAATATGTGTTGTAATGTTAAAAAGGAAATTCATATTAAAATTGTGTAAATTAAGTAAAAGTTGTGTGGAAAAACGTCCCGGATTTAAAGATTGTAAGATACCGGCCTGTAAATACTGAATAAATCAATAAATAAATATCCCCGACCTCCCACCGCGACTCTGTGTTGCCGGGACTGTTCCCCTGCCTCCTACCGCGACTCCGTGTTGCCGGGACTGTTCCCTCCCCTCCCACCGCGACTTCGTGTTGCCGGGACTCTGCCCTATCACCCTCCAACCTTGATCGACCCTTCCGACGGTGAACTCACGGGATGGGATACACCCGCCGCGCCGGCAAGGCCCACCGACAGAAGACCCTAAAGAAGACGGCGACAACAAAACAATACTCCACCCGTGGACCCATCTTCTACGATCCCGACCGCAACCACCAGACCACCGAACGCCAACACTCCGCTACAGCACCTGCAAGAGTTCCTGCACCCGAATTAACCAACTCCTCCCCTAGCCTTCCCCTCTCACCAACCATCCGACCCCCACCTACTCCGATTTCCCCCTTCAGACCTGAGGGCTACCATCTACACGCCCTGACCACCCCAGAACCCGTTAATGTTTTCTCCCACATCTCCCTTCCCTACCCCCATCCACTGGACCCACGAGATCGACGCATGGAAATCAAGGTCGTACGGAAACTGGACTTCGACTAGGCCAAACCAGTTACCCCGAAGTACCAGTAAGAGGATAACATACTTTAACTCCATTTCAACCAATAAACCGAGAGAATGTGTGCCAATATTAAAAAAACATTATCCTTAAAGTTTCTTTGTGAATGGATATGAACATTATAATGTATACATAACAATTGGTAGCAATAAAAATTGACTATGAAAATAATTATAGCTTATTTATGTTATGTTAAACTAAAAACAACAGTGTTATAATATGGCATCTTATACTCCCTATAGTTATCACTATCAGATTTTATAACCAAACTATTCCAACACCAACACCAATACGTTTCTTTAAAAAAAAAAAAAAGAAAAAAAAAAGACACCTCGAAAATCTGTGACAGCAAACCACATCTGTTGAGTAAGTATTGAGTAGGTCAGTTGAGTTCCCTAGTACTGAGACAATACTGCCTGTGAGCGCTGAGAATGTCATTCAAATTCCCTTCCACTGAGACAATCCACCTATGAGAGCTGAGAACGTCATTCAAATTCCTATTCATTGAGACAATACTGCCTGTGAGAGCTGAGAACATCATTAAAATTCTCTTCCAATGAGACAATACTGCCTATGAAAGCTGAAAACATCATTAAAATTCTCTTCCAATGAGACAACACTGCCTGTGAAAGCTGAGAACATCATTAAAATTCTCTTCCAATGAGACAATACTGCTTATGAAAGCTGAGAACATCATTAAAATTCTCTTCCAATGAGACAATACTGCCTGTGAAAGCTGAGAACATCATTAAAATTCTCTTCCAATGAGACAATACTGCCTGTGAAAGCTGAGAACATCATTAAAATTCTCTTCCAATGAGACAATACTGCCTGTGAAAGCTGAGAACATCATTAAAATTCTCTTCCAATGAGACAATCTGCCTTTGAGAGCTGAGAACGTCATTCAAATTCTTTAGACAAAAAAACAATCCTACCTGTGAAAGGTAATCACGCCAGTCGAGTTTCCTAGCACTGATGCCGGATCACGATAAGCTTAACGATAACTTAATGTAACGTTCACTTAAAGTTAAATTAACTTATGTATGATCACGATTATCTTAATGTAACAATTCGAGCCAAACATCTGCATTCTCGAGTATGATCTGTGGTTTTGTAATATTTGTAGAGTGATGATCTGTGAATGTTTACAGTTTTAAATCGATATAATAAATATCTATTATTAAGTAACATTTTTTAGATAAAGTTTGCTTTCCTATTTTAGTTTAGCTATTTTGTTTCAATGTCTTATCACTAGAACTTATGATAAAGTGTAGACATTGGTCATAATACCAACAAATGAATGACTAAATAACCCTGTTGAAGTCACTCGCATAATGATTGGTTGGCTAGATCACGTGATACCCTTCAAGTAACGTTCACTTAAAGTAAAAGACCTCCCAGGACATCTCTACGTTAAGTTATTTGCATCGTGATCGCTTCCATTTAAACAAGAATTCCTTTGCGTTAAGTTACGCTAAGTTAACTTTAAGGTAATGTTAAGTTGAATGTGAGACAATCCTATCTGTGAAAGGTAATCACGCCAGTCGAGTTCCCTAACACTGAGACAAGATAGAAAGAAAAGAAGAAATAAAGATAAATATACTATTGAATCACGTTCGTGACTTACGGTGGTGTAAATTTCGGCGTACATTTGCCAGACGCTCCCGGATACGGCAATACGCCCCTCGGACACGCCGGCCTAGCCCTCTGAAACAATCCCCCAAACATCCACTGCTCATTTTCTTTTAATTCTTGAAATAATTCACTTTCTTTTAAACACAAACTCAAAGTAACGTCTTTTATGGTTCTCCAAGAAGACACCACAAAGATTTATTTTGATAGGCAACGGACGCAACAAAATTTGTTTCTAGGAAGAACGAACTAACTAACTTGTAGAGACGCTATTGATATCATCAAAAATCCTTTAGTTTGATATCCTTGGCATTGGAATACAGTTGAACCAGAATTAGGATCTACCATCCAAAAGAGAGGGTTCAAACACTTAATAAGGAAATAAAAAAAACACACAATAACAATCGATAGAGTGGGCTGGGTGAGTGAACTTGTTATACCCGCTGGGTAAGCTAAATAACACCCAGCACACGCAATTTGAGATAGATGAGGGCAAGTTCTCACGGTCGCCCTCAAAGGTCGATAAACACAGCCCAGACGTTATACCATATTTGTGATTACCTCACATGAACTACTTAACTTAAAATTACCGAAGGATGATACTTATAAAGAAGGAACGAATATCACCATCAACCATAATTTATTATAACTTCTCAAAAAAGAGAACAAAAATAGATATAAATACATAAACAATCATCAAGTATGTAACGTCTTTACAACCTTTTCCAATGGCCTCATACCATGAGCGCCAAATTTGAAAGCGAACATCTACGCTTACTCTGGAAAGCTACAGTTTGGCGTGAAAAGCAACAATTAAACCTCAGCCTAACCTCGTACAGTTCAATACGACAATTACCCAAATTATAACCTATAAACATTATTATTAATACCTCATCAGTCCCAAAAAGGGGAAGGGGGTATATGATTAAACCTAACTGACGTATTACCAGATGTTGGTGTTGGATTGACCCATGCATTAGATTGGCCTACACCTCTCGTTTACACTCACAAACTTGGTTGCTATAACAACTTCCTTTTACCCCTATGGTGCGCTGATGGCGGCAGGTAATTCATGTTCAAAGGTGAACATCAAAAACAACCCAACAAGAACTATTCTAATACAATAAACATTAGCTTAATGAAACACCTTGCGAGGTTTATATTTAAAGTTCATAGACAAGGTAAAATTATGAATGACATAATTTATAGGTCTTAAGTTCTGAATCAAACTTATTAACCTTTGAAAATAATTAACAAAAGCGGGTTTTTAGAGATTACGCTCAATAATATAAGTGCACAAAACGTAACATCATAAATAGTATAAAGAACATAATATGATACCAGCAATCTTTACGCGATTTTAAATTTATTATGCCCGAAGTTTTACGTTCAATCATGCCGGACATAATAGATCTAAATCTTAACTGTGAACTTTGCCTTGTCATTTAAATCAACACAAATGCCCAAACGAAGTAAAATCGTAACTTGTTTCACTAAAATATTAAATCTGAAAAGTCTTAAAGTCCAATTACTTAATGCATACTGCTAAGTGCAAAGTTTTAAGTTATATGTAGGCAGATATTTGAAGACGCAACCAAATGCCAGTATGAAAGTTTTTAAGTCCATTTATCATGGAAAGTCACTAAAGCGCAAGTTTGAAAGATCAAGTCTATTCATTATGAAATAACAACAAAGTGCCTAAACGGAATTTTAGAAACGTTAAAGATTTCATCTAAACTGAATTTAGCTTACATCGTTAATTTTGAAGCGTTCGCCTGTTCAGGCGAATTCCAACGCCAGCCCAAGAGTGACTCACAATTCACATGGTCGATCTTTATACGCACAAAAACACGGCTTGCAGAACATAGTCAAGGGGGGGGGGGGGGGACCAAAGAACGTAGACAGGGTGGAGAAGGTTCTAGGAGCCTCACGGATCTAGTAGAAGCCCGCTCGTAAACTTGGTGGAGTGTTACTTCTTTTTTCTTATGGTCTTTGGGCAAGCAGAAACAGCGTGATGTATTCCAGTGGGCGCGCCTCAGTCTTACAAGGAAGGTCTTGATGGCCAGGTGTGTGTTGATAAGTGGCTCGCAGTGTTTACATGAGCATGGCCGCTGACGTCTTTGTAGAATTGGGTAAGTTTACAATTTCCAGTATTGTAACGTTAGCTAGCGGCTAATATTACACAGTCAATTTTTTTATGTTATAATACATAATATTTGATTTATCAATGAAAAAACTGTGTAATAAATTTAGATTAAAATCCATATTATTTTATAAAATTAGATTCTTTGTTAATTTATTTGAATTCATTTTAATGCTGAAAACCTTACAAAATAATTTTCTCTTTTCAATTATTTCAACCATGGCCTTCTTCGCCAAGTAATAGAAATATTCAAAATTATGTTTCATTTAACATTAAAAACACCGTATCGCAAACAAACAAGAAACATTATTTTCGTGTAAAGAATTAATATTGCAGATACATAAAATGTCAGCACAATATCACCATAATTAATATAATCAATAATCAAAACAGTTTTTAACACACTTAGTGACTTAATGATATTGTAAATTGATTTTTTTTGTTTTGTTAAAAATATGCTTTGTTTAACATACACAAGGTAAATTTTTATACATGTATAACTAGTTTTGACCCATAATGTACTGTTTTTTTTACATTTAATTGACAGTCTAGTATATAACCAAGATATTTAAAAACAAATGTTTTGAAGATATTTGTGGTATAGTAAAATTATAAATTTATTCAAGTAAAGCCAGCTACAGGAGACGTTAAGAAACTACTTACGATTACCATCATGATTAATAAATAAGATTTTTATTAGTCCAACTCATTTCCAAGAAGATTAAGTTTGTTGATTATTTCTTTTATTAGCAAAGACAGACAATAATTTTTTTAATTCAGCCTGAAAACACATTATTACAAAATGGATTTTAAATTATTTCATATGGTTTCGTGATAGTACGTGTGTCCCTCTACTTGAAATCTTTTAAAGTTTCTAAACTTTCCACGGTAGATGTGATATTATTCAAAAATCATCATTTTCTAATAATATTTTAATATCCCTATTTCTCTCTATATTATTAATATTTGTTGTTACACTTAATTCCCTATATTAGGGATTGCATTTTAACATGATACTTTTACCACATTATAATCACGCCAACAATCCTTCCTCCATGGTTCACCAAATCATAAATACATTTTAAATTTTCAATATTTTTTTGTAGAATTTAAATGAGAACTTATTTATGGAATATATTTATTGTATTTGAAGTACTTTAGTATGATAACATTAAAAAGCATTCTTTAGGGATTTACATTAATAATGGTACAAACGCGTTTGCTCTCGCGTGTTTGAAACTACGACCAGAAAGGACCAGCCTGGTATTGTCTTATAAGTACAGAAACTTTTTTCTATAATATTATATTCTCAGCCAAGGCCGTTTGCCAGGCGAAAATTTCGAGGGGGGGGGGATTGGGGGCATAGAGTGAGAGGAGATTGCTATAGTTAATATATTATGGCATATGCTTCTATAAGTCTTTTTTACAGTAAAATAAAGGCAGATATTCAATAGGCCTATTGATAGCTAAAATTAGAAACTTACACAGCGCCTTCTAACTTTAGTCTAACTAAATTTAAATTGAACACTTCTTAAATGATGGTATGTCCAACAGACTAACTTGGATGGTTTTAGAAAATATGAATTCTGTATCTCCCTAATACAACCTTTTTAAAGAAATAAAAAGGCTGTCTTCACCCCCACCTACATAGTCCAATATTGTACCCCATAAAATTGTTTAAAAATTTAAAACAAAAGCATTTCCAGCCTGATCAAATCTATTTGACTCTTATCTATTTAATACACAGACCACAAATAGTGAAAAGGTGGGACGATGGCCTGGTGTGGGGGGAAGAGGTGGCGGGGGTAATAAGATAGCACTCTTTGTGCTCTGAGTAGATTCTCAGTTCCACCGAGCCTCTAATCAGATTAAAATAGGAAGATTTTTTTAGGTTTTTTAATTTCAAAAATGCATACGTCAAGTAATATAATTTGCAGCTGTCACTTTTGATAGATCAATTAATTTCATAATATTAATACCTATAAACTAACATTACTAACAAAG
>JBCFYV010000024.1:6516037-6550772 GCA_039000515.1 Timema cristinae
AGTAAACAAAATAGTAATAATAATGATGTTCATTATCATAAAAAGATGACTGTCTTCAACTTAAAAATAAAATCTATTTAAAAAAATTCTGTGAATCAACATAGTTAAAATTTTTTTTTTACCTGTACGCCATACTACCCGTTAGGGTTATATGCACACACAAAAAATTAATCATTCTTTCAGTTGTTTTTGGGTTTCTTTGATTCATATTGACTTGCACAAAAGTTGTCTTCCTCTTTTGAATTTTATTTTGTTTGTTTTCTTATTTTCTCATTTCTTCTGTCACTGATGAACTTCTTCTCAAACTTCTGATTCTTACTTTTCTAACAGGTTCTCCCTTTGCATTGCCTCTTTAGTTTCCTGCCATTTCTTTTCCAAAACATTCCTATATGCTTTATACTCTTCACTTTGGTTTTTTTATTTCCTCTTTATCTTCTTGCTCTTGTTTCTTCCATTCAGCCTCAATTCTCTTCTCGTCTTTGAGTTTAATCATAGTTGTAATGTTTAAGAGCATGCCTTTGATAGCTCTGAGGGACATGTCCTGTTTGATGTTTGTGGGAATCCTCACTCAACATCAGGATTTCATTAGGGTAACATAAGGATAGATTAAGGTGCGGCTGAAGGGAACCCAAGTATTTTTACAGTTTTTATAGCATTACATTTTTTGGCAAAAATAAATCAAATATTTCTCCAGTAGCAACCTAGAGTGTAGTTCTCTGCAGTTGCTAATATCAACAGATCTTTAATATCGGTCAAGGGTGTCCTGGAATTTTGTCAACACTTTTTAAATAAGGAGAATTTTTTTTGACAAAATTCCAAAACACCCTCAACAATATTAAAGATCTGTTGATATTAGCATGTGCAGAAAACTAAACTCTATGTTGCTACTGGAGAAATATTTGATTTATTTTGGCCAACAAAATATAATGATATAAAAACTGTAAAAATACTCGCACTCTCTTTTGCCGCACCTTAACAAGCCTTTTATAGTTGGAAATAGTTTGTTGTAACACTACCTCCAAAAACAATTTTATAACCATTGAATTTCAAAGATACTGCACAAGCGTTGGGCATACATCAAATTTATTCAAACAGCATGACACATTATGATACAATATTTTGGTTTTGCTAACTTAACAGCAAAAAGGAAGATCCCACTTAAATCTCTACAAACCAAACAATTTCTTTCTTCTGGAGGTCAAAAAATAGGAAAATAGAAGTTTTTCCTCAAAAGTAGGAATAGTAGGAAAAGTAGATCAAAAATGAGCCCTGTTATTGTCTATCTTCGTGTAGAAAACAAGAATAGATTTGATTCTTGCAATATATCAATTTCTAAGAATACATTCTATTTAAAACACGAACATATTTTCGACTCTAGCAATAGGTTCATTCCCATTTTGTCAGGCACTCTGGCGAGTAAACATACGTCATGGCGGCTGATTTTATATGTGTAATGTGTTCTTATTACTGTTAAAAAAAAAAAGGTGTAGTTTGTTTGATTTATTTCGAGTTTATTTGTAACTCTAGTTTTGACTTTCAGTTTTTGAAGAGCTTTAATGTGTTCATTAAAATATTTAAAGATTGTTCGTGAGGTGAAAGTTTTATAAGTGAGGAAGTGCAGAAATGGTCGAGTCCAAGTTTCCCATAGTGGTTGGGAGGGGAGGGTATTAGGCACGTTAGATTTCCTGGGAAAGATTTTTTATATAATGTAGTGTAATGTATGTAATCTAGTGAAACTATCAGAATTGTGTAATTTTAACAAAGCATTTTTGGTATGAATATAAAAACTTCTAAAAATTGACGAAACTAGTTCTTAAATAAAAAACGCATGGCGTGAATTTTAATAAATACTTACACAGTAATACAAATTTGTGTTTAACTTTCTTTGTAGTTTTTATATTTTTAGTTTGCGTTAGTCTTTTGTTTATCTTTCTTTTCTTTTGCGTTTTTTATATTTAATACAATTTACGTTAACGTGTGACTTGTGATCACCATTCTTTGTTTGTTTTTATATCTAATATATTTTCATTTCACTTTGTTTTGTTTTTTATTTTAGTTAGGAGTAGTTTTTATCTGTTTGGATTGACATCTTAACATCCATGTAATTTAGTTAACACATTAATTGCAAAGAAAAACAGACAATCAATTAGTCTGGCTTTTAAAATGGATGTAATACAGCGACTCGAATCCGGTCAGCGCGGTGTAGACATTGCTGCAGCATTGGGTCTACCTGTAACTACTATTCACACTATAAGAAAAAATGCCATAAAAATTAAATGCAGTATGGAAAACCTTTTGGGGCTCAGTGTGACAAAGGTTAGGCAAACACGAAACAAATGCATTGAAAGAATGGAGAAAATGGTGTCATTGTAGATTGAATTTCAAAACCAACGTAGTGCCCCAGTTTCTTTAGCCATTCTTAAAAGTAAAGTTAAATCTTTATACCATGAAATATTAAAGCCTAAGGACGGCGAAGGCTCTAATGAAGAACCTTTCAGTGCCAGACAAGGGCGGTTTGGTGGTTTTAAGCACCGGTACAATTTTCATAATATTAGAGTCACTGGTGAAGCTGCAAGTTTTAACAACAGTTTGGCAGAAGTCTTTATTGACAAACTTCAAAACATCATTGAAGACGGCGGATACACACCAAAACAAGTTTTTAATGTTGACGAGACTGGACTGTTTTGGAAATGTATGCTTACCAGAACTTACATTTCACAGGAAGAAAAGACAGCACGAGGTTTTAAAGCTGCGAAAGATTGTGTCACACTGTTGCTAGGAGGGAATGCCAGATCAGAGAATCCACAGGCTTTGAAAGGAAAGCTGAAGGAGCACCTTCTCGTTATTTACAAAGCCAATAACTGGTGCCACGTCCTGTGAGTGGTTGAAACACTTCGCAATACCCGCGAGAAAGAGGTACTGTGCTAAGGATAGTTTAGATTTCAGAATTCTCCTCCTCAGAGATATTCCTCCCTCCCAATAATATGGCTCTAATCCAACCAATGAACCAAGGTGTGATCGCTACATTCAAACAGTACTACTTGCGACGTACGTTTGAGCAACTTGTCGCAGTTACAGATGGTGAAAACAAGATCAGCATCAAGAAGTTGTACTGGCGGAACTACAACCCCTTTAAACACCATCAACAACATATCCATGGCTTGGCAAGAGGTTTCCCATACATGTCTCAACGCGGTGTGGCAAAATCTATAGCCTGATTGCATCACAGCTTTTAAAGGATTTGAAGAGAATGTGTCAAGTACAAACACAAACCTCCTCAACATTGCTCGTGAAGCAGGCTTCCAGAATCTGGAAATGGAGGACATGTTACATGTTACAAAGAAAAGAAACCTGCCACTAAGCAACCAACTATCCGCGCTTTCTTTCAACCAGTGGCCGCCATGGTGACACAGGAGGGGAAGAAGGTCATGAGTGGTGAGCCAGTCCCATCCATGTCCCGAAATTAAATGTTTCCGGGATATGATACATGTATTTGTAAGTATTTTGGGGGAATTTGGAACCTAACTCCCTAAATAAAAGTAAAGGCCACTTTCATCATTATTTTGCACTAAAGATATGTTTTAATGCCTTAAATCTATTTAAGGATATATAGTAGAAATGGGCCACTCGAATCTTCAAATCCTCGAATCCACCGAATCCTTACAAGTATTCGAGATTTGGTGTTTTACTGGATTCGATGATCGAATCTTTCACCTCATAAACAAAGTATAATATGTTGAATTCAAAAATTACTTAGTTAGGCCTACTTGAAAAGGACAACTTAATCCGTAATATTTATTTTGTCGGACAAAAGAGATAAACATGAATAAAATCTTCTTTAAAAAAATAAAAAGTGCCTAGTACCCTACCCTCCCACCCGTATGGGAAACTTTGACTCGACCGTTTCGGCACATGCTCACTTCTAAAACTTTCACCTCAGGAACAATCTTTAAATATTTTAATGAACACATTAAAACTCTTCAAAAACTGAAAATCAAAACTAGAATTACAAATAAACTCTAAATAAAATAAACAAATTATGGCCCTTTTTTTTTAACAGAAATAAGAACACATTACGGATGATACAAGGCAGCTGCCATTACACACGATATAAAGTCAGCCGCCATGAATATATTATGTTTACTCGCCTGAGTGATGATTAAAATAAAGATACTGTTAATTCTAACTACCCAACTGGTTTTAATTATCTACAACTATGTAAAGAACCCCAATTTATTGCATACCATCCTTAAGTTAGACATTTTGTTGGGTTTCATGAAAAATAAATACTGTCTACAGTCAGACAGCGATAAAACTGTTTATTTATTTCTACCGGCCTATGTATATCGATTGTTTGTGTAAAATCGATTCAGGTAATCTGATCACTTAGTAAGCGCTCTCAAGTTTTAAGAATCAAATAACGACTTTCTAATCCATTATTTATTTTAAAATTGATTTTAAGTTAGTTATTATTTCTTTTAAATATGTTATTGAAGTAATTGTGGAAATATTCAAATGTAGTCCTGCCTTATAAAATGGGAATGAACATATTGTAGTCGAAAATATGTTCGTGTTTTAAATAGAATGTATTCTCAGAAATCGAGTTATCGCAAGAATCGAATATATTTGTTTTATACACAAAAATAGAGTGGATATAAAAGAAAATAATAATAAAACATACTTAGGCATTATTGAGTTCACTATTTCCAATGTATGTTTAATTGTTAAGCACGTTGATTTAGTCTTTATTAAAAATATCTGTTTGTATTTTTATTTTTGCTATCTTAATACAATAAAATACCTTTATTGATGATTAAAGTTGATAAAAGGCCTAATCTGTTTATTTCACATGTTTTCTAGAAACTTAACCCATTCTAACAACACTTTTAAAATCAACTAAAAGACACTCAAAATTGGATTGATTTGATTTTTAAACAATAATATGAGTCTAGATTGTTTAATTTAGTTAGATTTTAACCTGTATTTTGCGAGGGGGGTTTGGGGTTGATTAAAATTGAAAGCATGATTGAAATAAACCTTAATTCACAGTTTAGGCCTATATTGTGTAATGTAGGTCTATTTGTAAATCTTTAAAATTTATAATGATTTGCTAGGATTCGGATTCGATATTCGAAAATAAAATTTGTATTCGGATTCGAGAAATAGTGGATTCGACCCAACTCTAATATATAGTCAATTTCTTTAAGTGTGGTTATGTTACTTTATGGTGCACAGTTGTTTTGTAAGGGATTACAAAATAAAAGAGATTGAAGTTTCAAGTGTCCCTCTAATAAACAGAAGATAACGTTGATTTGGATTTAATAAACGATTAGTATTTTTTATGAAAAATAAAATAAAAATGTGTTTTTGATAGCTGGTCTTTAATTGTAGTTTTTAAATTATTTTTCTGAAAAATCTCGAGAAATATATTTTTAGCCCAAATTTTGGGAATAACAATTTTCCCTAAGTTTGAGATTTTGCACAGCCCTATTTGTCATTATAGTTAATCTATAATAGGTTCTGAACAATAAAACCAAAGTTATAATTCTAATGTTTTCTCCTCAACGGACGATAGACCTCTGATAACACTGCTAAGTCCATGTGCAAGATTTCCAATCTTCTGATTCACTTAGCATCGTTCTCACACACAAACATTATTGTGTTGTTAAATATCAGTAATGCCTCTAGAGCAGACATACAAGTTAAGGGCCACACATATTTAAAAAAATAACTAATGAGGGAAAAGATTTACCTTGTATTTTTGTGAGGTGGTGGGGGAGGGTTCTGTGCAGACTTGCGCATCATGCCAGGAGAAAGTGGTCTTACTTCCTTTTTACGTGGGCTTGGTGCAGGTGGGTTCATCAGAAGTGCACGCTCATTTGCAGCTTTCTTCTCAGATAAGATTAAACTTGTTGGCAGAGCCTTATTCCTGGAGAAACAATTTACAGTTATTTGTTGCTAAGGTAAGATTCACAAACTAATTAAATTATAGTCATGGAAAAAGAGAGCACAAATAAATTTCAATAATCCTTCCTGAGGAATATGCAATGCTATAGCATTGAAATATTGAAATGTAATTTGCAAATTAAAATGTGTGTGAACAAATATTATCAAAATATCACAAAATGTAGAGCTTTACTAATAAAACCAGCCATGTGAACTCTACAGTAAGAAGACTATATATTATGAAAAGGATCTTACTGTATCAACTTTATAAAAACCGTGAACTTTTAATATATTTTGAATATGTATTGTTAAACATTTAATAAAACTAGAGATGGGCCACTCGAATCTTTGAATCCTCGAATCCACCGAATCCTGACACGATATTTTTTATGAAACATGATGAATGAGCTAAGCTCAGGTAAAACTATTCATAGCCATTTACAAGGGAACCCAAATGAAACTCGGCCATCATATTTATTTTAAAATACAATTGCCTAAATATGGCACAGGCAGTGATTAATGTATCTAATTAAGTCAGAACTCTAATTTCCATCATATTTCGTACATTCATAATTACAACAAGAGCGGGTCAAATCCATCAAATGCACGAACTCTTGAAATAGTGACCTAACTTCCCCTGTACTCTCATGTAAGCTACACGGCGAGGCATTATATATTTCACCGTGTTTAGAACAGTTAACCATAATTATCTTATATGTATTATATACAAAACCAAGCCCTTTTCAGATAGACTAGAAAAGTGAAATTTGGCAGGCAGATAGAGGGATCACCCTTAATAACCAGGAAATTAAACCCAATATGGGTGGGGGTTGAAAAATGGGGAGTGAGAGGCTTGAAAATTCCAAAGCTGATATTAAAAAAAATCATGATAGGATGGGGTAGTTCCGGAGAATTTGGAAAGGGGGGAGTGGAGGTCTTTGAAATTACATAAACATAGAATAACAACTTTCATTAATTCATTTCATATTTGAGGTATTTAACATCACTTCTGAACCAACTGATTATTACAACATACGAGAATTTCTATGAGCGAGAACGAAAGGACCTACCAATTTTTCCGTGAAACATATTTTCAAATACTTTACTTTCCAGAGTTCTATGACATGCCACAGTCGACTATTTCCCCTGGAAGAAGTTGACCGTTGACCTGGATTTGAACCCACAAACATCGGGTCCTGAGGCAAGCAATTTACCCCAAGACCACTGAAGTCAATAACTTATCAATGTTGTAGAATGTAAATCATTGAGAATATTTTCACTTGATAACAATAAACTATGAAAGGCCAGTATTATTGGCAGTTTTCTTACCTTTACCAAGCAAGCGAGTGTCTGGTATTTTCTTGTTGGCTCTGTAGGATGGAGTGGTGAGTTCTGTGGTGGGGACAAGAGAGCGAGTGGGTCGACGGGGCCGGCGGGGCTGGGGAGTACGGGATCTGGACCGGGAACGAGAACCAGAGCGAGAAAGGATTTGGAATGTGATCTAGAACGGGAGTCACGACTGTAAGAGCTGTAACTAGACTGGCTTGAACTGCGACTCGAACTGAAATGGAACAAACTGGATGTGTTGAAACACAGTACAAAAGTAGTTCTAAAATCAAGTATTTTTGGTTAGTGAACCAAATTTCACTCTCTCCAATTATATAATACACAATGTTGTATGTACAAAAAATTCAAGTGTGTAAGTTTTATTACTCTATTATTGTTAAAATAATATCTTATAAGGAGAGGGCAGCAAAGGGAATTGTTATATATAGGTGTGTAAGATAATACTTAGCACCGCGTCTTACTACCCGTTCGGGTTAACGCTTAAGCACTAATTAAGCTAATGGGTTAGGAATTGGGAAGGTTGAATATAGAGGAAGTGAACCCTCACTTGTGTGGAGGGAGAGTGGAAAGCCATTTAGGAAAAAAAAAACCGATCACCTGACCGAGATTCAAACCTGAATATCCTCGTCCTAGGCAGTCTAGCTCAACACAAAACCAGCGTGTTAGTCAACCACGCCACCGAGACAGGTAGGTGTATAAGAGAAGACCTCTTGAAGTGCAAGGAAGTACTGTGTAGAGTGTACTTTGTACTCATAGTCAAATAAATGTGCAGCAGAAACACGGACATTGAATATAAGAGAGACTAGGAAAGTGGAGGTCATGGGAATGAAGTTTGTGAGGAGCTTGTTAGCTATCATGAGGAGAAACAAGATTAGGAATTAAGCTATCTGGATAAGGGATAGCTTGAGACCTTTATTTTATTTTTTTCATTATGTCTCACTACACATTAGGGTTATACGCATACTTACATGATCATGATTTTATAATTACTTTATATTGTACACAAACTTGAATCAATTTGGCCCAATTAGCGAGAATTTTCTGAGAAGCCAGTTTGATTTTTACTCAAATGAACAATAAAGCTGAGCACCTCTAACCTCTATTTAATACCCTGGTATATGTAGACAATATTCTAAGTATTTAAAATTTGTAAGTTTTGTTAATCTACTACGATAGTCTAGATACCTGGATGAAGAGTATGATGAACCAGTAGAATAAGATTGTTTGCGAGTAGGCCTACCACCCGACTTCCTACCAGTGGGAGATTTTGACCGCATCCAAGGGTCAGCCCACTCATCACCTCGGCCTTTATGAGAAGTTGTCGAGACTTCTGTATACCTGCTAAATAAATAAATACATTTTATTGGGGTGTACAGACCTTAAACATCCATATAGAACTGTTTTTACACTTAACTTGATCAAGATTGATAATTAATGGAATACAAAGCTACAAATCAAATTTAAATTTTTTAAATTCTCTAAAGCCACAGAAAATATTTTATTTGAGGAATCAATACAAGACGGAAATACTAAAAGCCAGTGTGTTAGGGAAATTTACAACCACTACTGTTTACAGCCTGTATTTGGATCAGTTATTATTACGATTTCCAGCCTGTGCCCTGGATCAGTTATTACTGTTTATAGCCTGTGTTCTGGATAAGTTATTGCTGTTTACAGCCTGTGTACTGGATAAGTTATTGCTGTTTACAGCCTGTGTACTGGATCAGTTATTGGTGTTTACAGCCTGTGTTCTGGATCAGTGATTGCTGTTTACAGCCTGTGTACTGGATAAGTTATTGGTGAATACAGCTTGTGTTCTGGATCAGTTATTGGTGTTAACAGCCTGTGTTCTGGATCAGTTATTGGTGTTTACAGCCTGTGTTCTGGATCAGTTATTGCTGTTTACAGCCTGTGTACTTGATCAGTTATTGCTGTTTACAGCCTGTGTTCTGGATAAGTTATTGGTGTTTACAGCCTGTGTTCTGGATCAGTTATTGGTGTTTACAGCCTGTGTTCTGGATCAGTTATTGGTGTTTACAGCCTGTGTCCTGGGTCAGTTATTACTGTTTACAGCCTGTGTTTTGGATCAGTTATTACTGTTTCCAGCCTGTGTTCTGGATCAGTTATTACTGTTTCTGGCCTGTGTTCTGGATCAGTTATTGCTGTTTACAGCCTGTGTTCTGGATCAGTTTTTTGCTGTTTCTGGCCTGTGTTCTGGATCAGTTATTGCTGTTTACAGCCTGTGTTCTGGATCAGTTTTTACTGTTTCTGGCCTGTGTTCTGGATCAGTGATTGCTGTTTACAGCCTGTGTTCTGGATCAGTTATTGCTTTTTACAGTCTGTGTTCTGGATCAGTTATTACTGTTTACAGCCTGTGCCCTGGGTCACTTATTACTGTTTCCAGTCTGTGTCCTGGGTCAGTTATTACTGTTTACAGCCTGTGTTCTGGATCAGTTTTTGCTGTTTCTGGCCTGTGTTCTGGATAAGTTATTACTGTTTACAGCCTGTGCCCTGGGTCAGTTATTAATGTTTCCAGCCTGTTCCATGGGTCAGTTATTACTGTTTACAGCCTGTGTTTTGGATCAGTTATTACTGTTTACAGCTTGTGTTTTGGATCAGTTATTACTGTTTCCAGCCTATGTTCTGGATAAGTTATTAGTGTTTACAGCCTGTGTTCTGGATCAGTTATTACTGTTTACAGCCTGTGTTCTGGATAAGTTTTTGCTGTTTACAGCCTGTGCCCTGGATCAGTTATTACTGTTTACAGCCTGTGTACTGGATCAGTTATTACTGTTTACAGCCTGTGTTCTGGATCAGTTATTGCATTTACAGCCTGTGTTCTGGATCAGTTATTGCATTTTACAGCCTGTGTTCTGGATCAGTTATTACTGTTTACAGCCTGTGTTCTGGATCAGTTATTACTGTTTAAAGCCTGTGTTCTGGATCAGTTATTGCATTTTACAGCCTGTGTTCTGGATCAGTTATTACTGTTTACAGCCTGTGTTCTGGATCAGTTATTACTGTTTACAGCCTGTGTTGTGGATCAGTTATTAATGCTTCCAGCTTGAGTCCTGGATCATTATTACTGTTTACAGCCTGTGTTCTGGATCAGTTATTACTGTTTCCAGCTTGTGTTCTGGATCAGTTATTACTGTTTCCATTCTGTGTTCTGGATCAGTTATTACTGTTTCCAGCCTGTGCCCTGGATCAGTTATTGCTGTTTACAGCCTGTGCCCTGGATCAGTTATTACTGTTTACAGCCTGTGCCCTGGGTAAGTTATTACTGTTTACAGCCTGTGTTCTGGATCAGTTATTGCTGTTTACAGCCTGTGTTCTGGATGAGTTATTGTTTCCATCTTTGCCCTGGTTAAGTTTATTACTGTTTCCAGCCTGTGCCCTGGATCAGTTATTGCTGTTTACAGCCTGTGTTCTCGATCAGTTATTGCTGTTTACAGCCTGTGTTCTGGATCAGTTATTGCTGTTTACAGCCTGTTCCCTGGATCAGTTATTGCTGTTTACAGCCTGTGCCCTGGATCAGTTATTACTGTTTACAGCCTGTGCCCTGGGTAAGTTATTACTGTTTACAGCCTGTGTACTTGATCAGTTATTGCTGTTTACAGCCTGTGTTCTGGATAAGTTATTGGTGTTTACAGCCTGTGTTCTGGATCAGTTATTACTGTTTACAGCCTGTGTTCTGGATCAGCTATTGCTTTTTACAGTCTGTGTTCTGGATCAGTTATTACTGTTTCCAGCTTGTGTTCTGGATCAGTTATTGTTTCCAGTCTTTGCCCTGGTTAAGTTATTAATGCTTCCAGCTTGAGTCCTGTGTCAGTTATTACTGTTTACAGCCTGTGTTCTGGATCAGTTATTGCTGTTTACAGCCTGTGTACTGGATAAGTTATTGGTGAATACAGCCTGTGTACTGGGTCAGTTATTACTGTTTCCAGCCTGTGTTCTGGATCAGTTATTAATGCTTCCAGCTTGAGTCCTGGATAAGTTATTACTGTTTACAGCCTGTGTTCTGGATCAGTTATTACTGTTTCCAACCTGTGTTCTGGATCAGTTATTGATGCTTCCAGCTTGAGTCCTGGATCAGTTATTACTGTTTACAGCCTGTATTCTGGATCAGTTATTACTGTTTCCAGCCTGTGTCCTGGATAAGTTAATACTGTTTCCAGCCTGTGTTCTGGATCAGTTATTACTGTTTCCAGCCTGTGTTCTGGATCAGTTATTAATGCTTCCAGCTTGAGTCCTGGATAAGTTATTACTGTTTACAGCCTGTGTTCTGGATCAGTTATTACTGTTTCCAACCTGTGTTCTGGATCAGTTATTGATGCTTCCAGCTTGAGTCCTGGATCAGTTATTACTGTTTACAGCCTGTATTCTGGATCAGTTATTACTGTTTCCAGCCTGTGTCCTGGATCAGTTATTACTGTTAACAGCCTGTGTTCTGGATCAGTTATTACTGTTTACAGCTTGTGTTTTGGATCACTTATTACTGTTTACAGGTTGTGTTTTGGATCAGTTATTACTGTTTCAGCCTGTGTTCTGGATCAGTTATTACTGTTTCCAGCCTGAGTCCTGAATAAGTTATTACTGTTTACAGCCTGTGTCCTGGTCAGTTATTACTGTTTCCAGCCTGTGTCCTGGATCAGTTATTACTGTTAACAGTCTGTGTTCTGGATCAGTTATTACTGTTTCCAGCCTGAGTCCTGAATAAGTTATTACTGTTTCCAGCCTGAGTCCTGAATCAGTTATTACTGTTTCCAGCCTGTGTTTTGGATCAGTTATTACTGTTTCAGCCTGTGTCCTGGATCAGTTATTAATGTTTCCAGCCTGTGTTCTGGTGTCAGTTATTACTGTTTCCAGCCTGTGTTCTGGATCAATTGTTACTGTTTCCAGTCTGTGTCTCTGGGTCAGTTATTACTGTTTCCAGTCTGGTCCTGGGTCAGTTATTACTGTTTCCAGCCTGTGTTCTGGGTAAGTTATTACTGTTTCCAGTCTGTGTCCTGGGTCAGTTATTACTGTTTCCAGTCTGTGTCCTGGATCAGTTATTTACTGTTAACAAGCCTTGTGTCCTGGGTCAGTTATTACTGTTTCCAGTCTGTGTCCTGGATCAGTTATTACTGTTAACAGCCTGTGTTCTGGATCAGTTATTACGGTTTCCAGCCTGCGTTCTGGATCAGTTATTACTGTTTCCAGCCTGTGTCCTGGGTCAATTATTACTGTTTCCAGCCTGTGTCCTGGGTCAATTATTACTGTTTCCAGCCTGTGTCCTGGGTCAGTTATTAATGCTTCCAGCCTGTGTCCTGGATCAGTTATTACGGTTTCCAGCCTGCGTCCTGGATCAGTTATTACTGTTACCAGCCTGTGTTTTGGATCAGTTATTACTGTTTCCAGCCTGTGTCCTGGATCAGTTATTACTGTTAACAGTCTGTGTTCTGGATCAGTTATTACTGTTTCCAGCCTGAGTCCTGAATAAGTTATTACTGTTACCAGCCTGCGTCCTGGATCAGTTATTACTGTTTCCAGCCTGTGTCCTGGATCAGTTAATACTGTTTCCAGCCTGTGTTCTGGATCAGTTATTACTGTTTCCAGCCTGTGTCCTGGATCAGTTATTACTGTTAACAGTCTGTGTTCTGGATCAGTTATTACTGTTTCCAGCCTGAGTCCTGAATAAGTTATTACTGTTTCCAGCCTGAGTCCTGAATCAGTTATTACTGTTTCTAGCCTGTGTTTTGGATCAGTTATTACTGTTTCCAGCCTGTGTCCTGGATCAGTTATTAATGTTTCCAGCCTGTGTTCTGGGTCAGTTATTACTGTTTCCAGCCTGTGTTCTGGATCAGTTGTTACTGTTTCCAGTCTGTGTCCTGGGTCAGTTATTACTGTTTCCAGTCTGGTCCTGGGTCAGTTATTACTGTTTCCAGTCTGTGTCCTGGGTCAGTTATTACTGTTTCCAGCCTGTGTCCTGGGTCAATTATTACTGTTTCCAGCCTGTGTCCTGGGTCAGTTATTAATGCTTCCAGCTTGAGTCCTGGATCAGTTATTACTGTTTACAGCCTGTATTCTGGATCAGTTATTACTGTTTCCAGCCTGTGTCCTGGGTCAGTTATTACTGTTTCAGCCTGTGTCCTGGGTCAGTTATTACTGTTTCCAGTCTGGTCCTGGGTCAGTTATTACTGTTTCCAGTCTGGTCCTGGGTCAGTTATTACTGTTTCCAGCTTGAGTCCTGGATCAGTTATTACTGTTTCCAGCCTGTGTCCTGGGTCAGTTATTACTGTTTCCAGTCTGGTCCTGGATCAGTTATTACTGTTTCCAGCTTGAGTCCTGGATCAGTTATTACTGTTTCCAGACCTGTGTCCTGGGTCAGTTATTACTGTTTTTAGTCTGTGTCCTGGGTCAGTTATTACTGTTTCTCAGTCTGTGTCCTGGATCAGTTATTACTGTTTCCAGCTTGAGTCCTGGATCAGTTATTACTGTTTCCAGCCTGTGTCCTGGGTCAGTTATTACTGTTTCCAGTCTGGTCCTGGATCAGTTATTACTGTTTTCAGCCTGTGTCCTGGGTCAGTTATTACTGTTTTTAGTCTGTGTCCTGGGTCAGTTATTACTGTTTTTAGTCTGTGTCCTGGGTCAGTTATTACTGTTTCCAGCCTGTGTCCTGGGACAATTATTACTGTTTCCAGCCTGTGTCCTGGGTCAGTTATTAATGCTTCCAGCTTGAGTCCTGGATCAGTTATTACTGTTTACAGCCTGTATTCTGGATCAGTTATTACTGTTTCCAGCCTGTGTCCTGGGTCAGTTATTACTGTTTCCAGACTGTGTCCTGGGTCAGTTATTACTGTTTCCAGTCTGGTCCTGGGTCAGTTATTACTGTTTCCAGCTTGAGTCCTGGATCAGTTATTACTGTTTCCAGCCTGTGTCCTGGGTCAGTTATTACTGTTTCCAGTCTGGTCCTGGATCAGTTATTACTGTTTCCAGCTTGAGTCCTGGATCAGTTATTACTGTTTCCAGCCTGTGTCCTGGGTCAGTTATTACTGTTTTTAGTCTGTTGCCTGCGTCAGTTATTACTGTTTCCAGTCTGTGTCCTGGATCAGTTATTACTGTTAACAGCCTGTGTTCTGGATCAGTTATAACTGTTTCCAGTCTGTGTCCTGGGTCAGTTATTACTGTTTCCACCCTGTGTCCTGGGTCAGTTATTACTGTTTCCAGCCTGTGTCCTGGGTCAGTTATTACTGTTTTTAGTCTGTGTCCTGGGTCAGTTATTACTGTTTTTAGTCTGTGTCCTGGGTCAGTTATTACTGTTTACAGCCTGTGTTTTGGATCAGTTATTACTGTTTCCAGCCTGAGTCCTGGATAAGTTATTACTGTTTACAGCCTGTATTCTGGATCAGTTATTACTGTTTCCAGCCTGTGTCCTGGGTCATTTATTACTGTTTCCAGTCTGTGTCCTGGAACAGTTATTAATGTTTACAGCCTGTATTCTGGATCATTTATTACTGTTTCCATCCTGTGATCTGGATCAGTTATTACTGTTTCCAGCCTGTGTCCTGGGTCAGTTATTACTGTTTCCAGCATGTGTCCTGGGTCAGTTATTACTGTTTCCAGCCTGAGTCCTGGATAAGTTATTACTGTTTACAGCCTGTTTCTGGATCAGTTATTACTGTTTCCAGCATGTGTCCTGGGTCAGTTATTACTGTTTCCAGTCTGTGTCCTGGGTAAGTTATTACTGTTTCCAGCCTGTGTCCTGGGTCAGTCATTACTGTTTCCAGCATGTGGCCTGGGTCAGTTATTACTGATTCCAGCCTGAGTCCTGGGTCAGTTATTACTGTTTCCAGCCTGAGTCCTGGATAAGTTATTAATGTTTACAGCCTGTATTCTGGATCAGTTATTACTGTTTCCAGCATGTGTCCTTGGTCAGTTATTACTGTTTCCAGCCTGTGTCTTGGTCAGTTATTACTGTTTCCAGCCTGTGTCCTGGGTCAGTTATTACTGTTTCCAGTCTGTGTCCTTGGTCAGTTATTACTGTTTTTATTCTGTGTCCTGGGTCAGATATTACTGTTTCCAGTCTGTGTCCTGGGTCAGTTATTACTGTTTCCAGCATGTGTCCTGGGTCAGTTATTACTGTTTCCAGTCTGTGTCCTGGGTCAGTCATTACTGTTTCCAGCCTGTGTTCTGGGTAAGTTATTACTGTTTCCAGTCTGTGTCCTGGGTCAGTTATTAATGCTTCCAGCTTGAGTCCTGGATCAGTTATTACTGTTTACAGCCTGTATTCTGGATCAGTTATTACTGTTTCCAGCCTGTGTCCTGGGTCAGTTATTACTGTTTCAAGCCTGTGTCCTGGGTCAGTTATTACTGTTTCCAGTCTTTGTCCTGTGTCAGTTATTAATGTTTCCAGTCTAGGTCCTGGGTCATACTGTTTCCAGCCTGTGTCCTGGTCAGTCATTATTGTTTCCAGTCTGTGGCCTGGGTCAGTTATTACTGTTTCCAGTCTGTGGCCTGGGTCAGTTATTACTGTTTCCAGTCTGTGTCTTGGGTCAGATATTACTGTTTCCAGTCTGTGTCCTGGGTCAGATATTACTGTTTCCAGTCTGTGTCCTGGGTCAGTTATTACTTTTTCCAGTCTGTGTCCTGTGTCAGTTATTAATGTTTCCAGTCTAGGTCCTGGGTCAGTTATTACTGTTTACAACCTGTGTCCTGGGTCAGTCATTATTGTTTCCAGTCTGTGGCCTGGGTCAGATATTACTGTTTCCAGTCTGTGTCCTGGGTCAGTTATTACTGTTTCCAGTCTGTGGCCTGGGTCAGTTATTACTGTTTCCATTCTGTTGCCTGGGTCAGTTATTAATGTTTCCAGTCTAGGTCCTGGGTCAGTTATTAATGTTTCCAGTCTAGGTCCTGGGTCAGTTATTACTGTTTCCAGCCTGTGTCCTGTGTCAGTTATTACTGTTTCCAGTCTGTCTCTTGGGTCAGATATTACTGTTTCCAGTCTGTGTCTTGGGTCAGATATTACTGTTTCCAGTCTGTGTCCTGGGTCAGTTATTACTGTTTCCAGTCTGTGTCCTGTGTCAGTTATTAATGTTTCCAGTCTAGGTCCTGGTCAGTTATTACTGTTTCCAGCCTGTGTCCTGGGTCAGTTATTACTGTTTCCAGTTTGTGTCCTGGGTCAGTTATTACTGTTTTCAGTCTGTGTCCTGGGTCAGTTATTACTGTTTTCAGTCTGTGTCCGGGTCAGTTATTAATATTTCCAGTCTGTGTCCTGGGTCAGTTATTACTGTTTTCAGTCTGTGGCCTGGGTCAGTTATTACTTTTTCCAGCATGTGTTCTGGATCAGTTATTACTGTTTCCAGCCTGTGTTCTGGATCAGTTATTACTGTTTCCAGCCTGTGTTCTGGATCAGTTATTACTGTTTCCACCCTGTGTCCTGGGTCAGTTATTACTGTTTTCAGTCTGTGTCCTGGGTCAGTTATTACTGTTTTCAGTCTGTGTCCTGGGTCAGTTATTAATGTTTTCAGTCTGTGGTTTGGCTAAGTTATTCAGAGTTGCCATTAATTTATAACATTGAAATTTCCTGACATTTCCAAGTTTACGAGACAAAACTATAATCGTTCCAACAACACAATATAATGTGGCAGGAATAATAAGGTAGCTTAGAATAGATGTACACACATTAGCATGGAGAGCATGGGTAAACCACCCAAGTGCACCTAACATGGATTCAAACCTCAACTTTTCTGTCATTAAATGCAATGCAAGTAGTTTATGCCCCAACTCCATAATTAATGATAACCAGGTTTATTATAGATAAAAAATTTTAGGGCCTGGCCCATCATGAACATATAAATTTTATTTTATTTTTTTACGCATGCGCAAAGGGTACCTAAACTTAAAAAGCAAATTTGCAACGGTTTTGATGTGTTAAATAAACAATTTTGCTAATACACTGTAACATAATAGTTAGTTAAAACATTATTTTTTTTAAATTAAGTTGTAAATGATATATAAAATAATGATAAAGTAGAGTTTTGTCAATATTTTACCAGTATGCATATTACGTGTCATATTGAAAGCTGTGTAGACACTTTCTCACAACTAAAATGGTGAACCCGGTGCATATGCTGATACATATGCACAGATGTTCTTGGATTATGTAATGCCAAAATATAGTAATAGCCTTCATTGTGAAGTTCACAATTTACGATCGCAATTTTAATCAATTATTAAACAGAAAAGATTAATGTAAAAATAGGTTGTTAGCAGAATAGTTGGACACTTTCAAAAACATGACTTTATATTTTAAAATTCTAGTAATTTTTAGGATATTTGAGAAATACTATGATTTTTCCAGGTCAAACCAAATTCGCTGACATTTCCGTTTTCCAGATGGGTGGCAGCCCTGGTTATTACTGTTTCTAGCCTGTACCCTGGGTTTTTATCCAAGTCATATATTTTCCACTATTGGCTTAATAGGCCTGTTGTAGCTTCATATGCCTTATAATTAGAGATGGGTCGAATCCACTATTTATTGAATCAGAATCTACATTTTATTTTCGAATCTCGAATCCGAATCCTAGCAAATTGTTTGAAAGTTTAATGATTTACAAATAGACCTTCATTATGCAATATAGACCTAAACTGTTTGTACCGCCCTCCTTCTCCTCTAATGGACAAGGACAGGCGCACATATACATAAACTAAATAGGGCATAAAAAAATAACAAATGATTAATTGCAGAAGAGCAGTAGGACCACATAAATGTGAATAGGCCTTCAGTCTGACCTATACAACAATTTGCTGTCATGAAGCCTCCCCAATCATCACCCGTTATTTTGTACTATCAGTCAAGGGGGAAAAAGAGGCGAGAATCCTCAGAGTAAAAACAATGACCTTTTTTACCTGCAATAGTAAATTAAAGATTGCATGTGAAGTAAATAAATATTTATTTGGAAAAAATAACAATAGATATATATTAATATAGGTAACAATAAATAAAAAATTAATATATTTATATAGATATATGAAGAACGGGGTTATGCCCATGATAATACCGTTGTACCATTGCCATAACAACATTTGTCCTAACAATTATTTTCAAGATTAATATATGACCACTCTATGGGTCTCCGCAGCAACCCGCACTATAATGACAACAATAACTAGACGCCACAGGCTAACAATCCGCATTTCAAAACCAGATTGTATCATATGACTTAGAATTACAATTTACAAACACAACTATTTATGGCAACCAAAATCTATCTCTTTTTTTTATAAGGAGATAGTCCATGTTTTACTTAGCCATGAAAATAAATACAAACAATCTTTAGCCGTACGGGCTATAAACATTTCCCATATTATCCAGGCATTACGCCTTAAAAGATGTAAGATAAAAAAACTACAAAAGATAATGTCCCTCATGGTTTTAACCATTATTTACCAGGCCGGAAGGGCAAAAACTCCCAATAATACTATTAACCAGTAATAAAATATATTACGCCATATTGAGCTACGTAATTCGTCATGTTTACAAAAAAGGTGATTTGACCCAAAATAACAGAAGTCCAAAATTAATTTTGTATCGTACTAGCCGAAAAGGGAATTTATACTCGGTATATAATTTACAATTAAATCAATAACATAATTCCGAAAGGATAATTTTGAATAGTACAGCCACAAATAAATTTGTACCTCAGGAAAAATCCCATCCTAGAGCCAGTGTCTAGCGACACGGTTGATTCAAGAAGTGAGTTTACAACACAACAGCACCAGTATATAAACCGTTATTCTCTGAGAGGAGGGGAACATAGGGGGAACAAAAGAACATCGAAGAACAATCACACGGAACAGAGGGAAGGGACAGTAAGTCACCAAAGGAAACAACTAGATCATTGGAGGGGCGCGTAGAACATCACATGTCCATCACGAGGTCATTCCCATGATGCAACGGGTGACCTCGCGCTCAACTTGCCACACTTATCACTCGTTTAGTCTTGTTTTCACACTCCGTGCGGATATAGTGCTCGCGGACAGGGATGTTGTTTAACGAGACTCGAGACACACTAATGGAGAACGGGGCATTTTGGTGAGTACAATATTGTTTATTCTTCAGTGATGTTGAAATAGTGTTCATTCGCCAGTATATCCTTCATGCTTGTAATGTTGATGTCAATCAACGTTACATGTTAATTAAGGTTTATTTCAATCATGTTTTCAATTTTAATCAACCCTAACCACCTCTCGCAAAATATTGGTTAAAATCCAGCCAAATTAAACAATTTAGATTCATATTAATGTTTAAAAATCAAATCAATCAAAATTTGAGTGTCTTTTAGTTATTTTTAAAAGTGTTGATAGAATGAGTTAAGTTTATAAAAAATCATGTGAAAAAAACAGATTAGGCCTAGTTATTACCTTTTGATTAACTTTAATCATCCTTGAAGGATATTTTATTGTATTAAAATGGCAGAAATAAACATACAAATGGATATTTTTAATAAAGACTAAAACAACATGCTTAACAATTAAACATACATTGGAAATAGTGAACTCAATAATGCCTAAGTATGTTTTATTATTATTTTCTTATATATCCACTAGATTGCTGTTGCCCGCGGCTTTGCTCGCGTGGAAGTTGATTATATATAAAAACTAAAATATACATATGTATTTACAGATTAATTTAAAATATTACGTTACGTTGATGACCATAACTTGAACTCAGATCAAAAATAATGCAAGTCCGATACAAACTTTCACCCCCTTTTTCATCCCTTATTAAATAAAATTTCCAAAATTCCTGAAACACGTATTTATTTGTTTTACGTCAATAACCAAAATACAAAATTTTGTTTATGTAACTTTCAAAATGACGGACTTTCATACATATTATCATCCCCTATTTTGACCACTTTGGGGTGGAATTTCCTAAAATCCTTTCTTAGTGGGTGCCTAGATAACAAAATGAATATACAGTCCGAATTTCATGCTTGTAGCCTTGATAGTTTGCGCTCGGCTATGATGAATCAGTCAGTCAGTCAGTCAGGACATGTTATTTTATAAGTATAGATTATCTAGCTTTCAGTAGAAAACAAAAAATATATTCGATTCTTGCGATGTATCGATTTCTGATAATACATTATATATATATATATATATAAAAATGTAATATTTTCGACTACAATATGTTCATTCCCACTTTATAAGGCAGGACTATGTTTGAATAGTTTTACAATTACCTCAATAACATATTTAAAAACATAATAAGCTCTTAGTTAAAATCAATTTAAAGATAAATAATGGATCAGCAAGTCTTTATTTGATTCTTAACAGTCGAGAGCACTTACTACGTGATCAGATTACCTGAATCAATCGTAAACAAACAATCTATATACGATACATGGGCCGGTAGAAATAAATAAACAGTTTTATTGGTGTCTGAAAGTTGACAGTATTTATTTTCTATGAAACCCAACAAAATGTGTAACTTAAGGGTCGTGTGCAATAAATTGGGGTATCTTTGCATAGTTGTAGATAATTAAAACCAGTTGGGTAATAAGAATTAACAGTATCTTTATTTTAATCATAACTCGGGCGAGTAAACATAATATACGTCATGGCGGTCGACTTTGTATCGTGTGTAATGGTGGCCGATTTTGTAACATGTATAATGTGGTTTTATTTCTGTTAAAAAAAAAGTCGTTATTTGTTTAATTTATTTCAAGTTTATTTGTAAGTCTAGTTTTGATTTTCAGTTTTTGAAGAGTTTTAATGTGTTCATTAAAATATTTACAAGATTGTTCACGAGGTGAAAGTTTTAGAATTGAGCATGTGCTTAAACGGTTGAGTCCAAGTTTCCCATACAGTTGGGAGGTTAGGGTACTAGGCACGCAAGATTTTCCAATCATAACAATTATATATATAAAAAAAATATTCATGCTAATCTCTTTGGTCCGGCAAAATAAATATTACAGATAAAGTTGTGCTTTTCAAGTAGGCCTAACTAGGTAATTTTTGGATTCAAAATATTATGCTTTGTCTATGAGGTGAAAGATTCAACCATCGAATCCAGTAAAACATCGAATCCTTGAATCTTGAATACTTGTCAGGATTCAAAGATTCGAGTGGCCCATCTTTACATATAATCAGTCTTAAGACTAGGACAGGCACAACATCCAGTCCCCAGGTGTTAATTCATCACTTTGAAAGGGTATACCAATATTTCCACAATGATACATTTTTTGGCTATGCCGAGAATCGAACCCGGGACCCTTAGCTTTGTAGGAAGACACGCTAACCGCTGAGCTAAGTTCTCGAATAGTATGTTAAGGAAATTATTATTATTTAAAAAAAAAAAGAATTTATGAATTGGTAAACCTATTGGCCCTTGTAATCTTCAAATTGCAGTCAAAATATTTTGGAGGGTGCAGTCGCCAGATCTCACTTGATTAACACACATTTTATATTAGAAACTTATCATATTAAACAATATTCATACACTTTATAGCAACACATTTGAAGTTTGATCTATCACAATAATTGAGTATTAATGTGTATTATTATTATAATAAATCTAGATATATACTACTTACATAGAATCAACTGTAATGAGTATGCTAAGGTTGCATATCAAACTGATTATCTTTTTCACAGATCAGTTAGAACAAATGGTTTTCCTCTCTTCTATCCATGCAAATGTGTGTGCACTTTCTTCAACAATTAATTATTCATTCATCATTCATAGAATATTGATGATTATAATATAGTAATTTGTTTATAGCCTCGACAACAATAACAATTGTGATTACATTAGCAAACAAAATGTAGGCCAGTGCCGAAATAATGACAAACGCAACACTAATACATTTTGCCTGTTCTAGAGGATGTTAGTTCATATTTTCACCTTATCTTTGGTGCCGAGCTCAGCAGGGCCATATTTATAATTAAATGCAGTGCTACACTGTATGCGTGCACCTGTATTTTAAATATAAGATTCATGAACTAATTTAAATCAAATATATGTATCAAGGATGAGGAGAGTTGCTCAGAATAAGTGCACTGGTATTTGTCTAAAACAACGAGAAAACTACTTGATAAAACCAACTCCAGAAAATTAATTTTGGGTGAATTTTACGTGCACTTTAGATCATCCTGATTATATCAACGCACAACTTAAAAATTAGCCTAAAATTAAGAATAAAAACCAGAATTCAGTCTCTCATCTGAGAATTTACTAATAATAAATCTTCTGCCATGCGAGGAATGAAACCCAGGACACCTAGCTCAGTTGGCACACGTTACAGACTGTCGTATGGTGTTTAATTCATTCCTGGGAATTCTGCCAGGAAATGAACCATGACCTCAATGCTAGCGGTGATATAGTGTAATGATAGTATAACACCTTAGACCATTGGTTTCCAACCATTTTCATGGTTTACACCCAATTTTTTTCTCAGAGACCATCACGACCCCTTAATAGCTTTCACAAGAGTTCAAGCCACTAGTTTTTTTAATTATTATTATTATTATTAGCACCGCGTCTTACTACCCATTCGGGTTATACGCACTTACGCTAATGTGTAATGGTAGGGTGATTATGAGATGAAATGAAGGACCTACAGTTTAACGTGGAATCCGAACCACGGTGGAGGCCTGGCATTCCCCACATTCACAAGATGTCTTGTCAGAGGTGAAGGAAGGTTTGGTAATCAGGTAAATCTTTGCCGGGACCGAGGATTGAACCCCGGCCGCCAGCATAGAAGTCTGACACCTTACCCCTAGACCACCAGGTCACCTTTTTTTAATTACTTTTTTAACTTATTCTTGCTACCTGTCCGGACTCCACAGATTTAATCACACAAGTGCGGTATCTTTAACATGCTATGGACTCGGCACAGAAGTGACGCCAAGCACCCCTGGACATCAAGGCCCAGGGCAGTTTCTAGGTTGGTACCTAAAAAGCTCTAACCCCCCACCCCGAAGGGTGAGATGATTCGGATCAGGCCGGATACGCAGGAGGCGAGAATTAATTCCTCCTCCCCTTCCAGTCACTCCCTGGTTGGACCAGCACTGGGGCTGTGCCTTCCACCTATCCAGGGTGGTAACCGGAGCTGTTTACTTCCACTCACAGAAGCGACCTTACGATCTCCACTCTTTCCCGTGAGTATGGGAATGGGATTACGCCCATTGTGCGTGGAGACTAATTCCCCACTACTGGTGTGTATGAGTGGAGGTGAGCATGTTCTATCCCATGCACTAGTAACTATCCAGGTTAGCACCAGAGCTCTAAAGCAGCTCACCACACGAATGGCGCGGGGGCTCACAGAAGAGAATGAAGAGCTTTGTGGATATTCTGCCTTATAACAAAGTGAGAGCTTGAAGTGCTACTCACCCAAATATGAGGCTGCTGCAATTGTTGGCAAACATGCAGTCGGCGTAACATAACCAAAATATTCTTTTTTATTTGAATTTTCATCTTTACTATAGTCATCAAAATTTCATAAAAGAGTAAATACATTATAAGGTTATAATCTTCAGAAAACTTGCGACCCCTTCGGATTAACGCCTCGACCCCCAGGTTGGAAATCACTTGTTTATACATGTCTTATTGTACATTTCCAAGCCATTATGGAATTATTAATTTTATTACTTTTTTAAATAATTGTTGGTGTAATTTTAATGTCCTTAGAGAAGTGAGTGTTGAAACCATTTCAACTTTTTTTATTAGGCCCTTTTTTAATGTTGTTCTTATTTTTAAATTGGTTTTTTAAGTGTTTTTTTTTCTAATTTAAAAACCGATATTTCAGTTTATCAACTTTTTTCTATTTATAAAAATGAGTGTCAATGATATTTTAAGAACATGTGTTTTAATATATTTTTTAAATATGAAATTTTAAAGGTGTTATACCTATTTACATTTGAAATAAGCAAATATATACATTTCAAAATTATGAATATATTCCAACTCAACTCAAAATCGGGAGTTTTTAGAAATACTCGACTTGAGTGAAGAAACCCAAGCTCGCAGACCCTTAACCGATATTAAAAATTCACCCATGGTAGATCTGCACGCGAGTGATTGTGTTGAAAAGAAGGCTTTTTAAGTAAACAAAGGAATCAGAACACGGTACGATATGAATTTTGATTAAGAGCAATATGCGAGATGCAACAAACAAATAACATGTCGGTCTCTAACAAGTTAAGTTTAGTAGTGCCTGCGCACCAAGAAAAGCATTCAGAGAGCCTTATAAGGTGTTTGTTTTGATAGATTCAAAGACAAATGAAGCAAGAAATGTACCTTTCATCTCGCCAGGGTTTTTCCACTCTTTGAACAATGACCTCTCTAGTAGGCTGTGACTTTTTCTTCTTCTCAACCTTCTCATAGTACTCAGCAGGAGATGTACGATGTTGTCGCTGATATTTGCCGGTTCGGTTGCCCACATATTCTGCCTCCACCCTAATGGGTCGAGAGTCACCAGGTTCATAGTGGACACGTCGAGGAGGCCAATAATCCCTCACAGGATGGTGGTAGTATGGTGACTCTGCACCAAAGTCATCATAACGATCTCCAAGCACACTGTTCTCTCGGGCATACTTTGGCTCAGCGTCGCCTCCTTTCAATCTGTCATATGAGCTGAAAGTACACCAAATCTGTGAATAAACCCTTGTTAGCGGGTTAGCTGGGAGTGTGTTATTGCTGGTGAACACTTACCTTCTTTATTAAAGGGTTAGCTGGGAGTGTGTTATTGCTGGTGAACACTTACCTTCTTTATTAAAGGGTTAGCTTGGAGTGTGTTATTGCTAGTGAACACTTACCTTCTTTATTACAGGGTTAGCTAGAAGTGTGTTATTGTTAGTGAAAATTTACCTTCTTTATTAAAGGGTTAGCTGGGAGTGTGTTATTGCTAGTAAACACTTACCTTCTTTATTACAGGGTTAGCTGGGAGTGTGTTATTGCTAGTAAACACTTACCTTCTCTATTACAGGGTTAGCTTGGAGTGTGTTATTGCTAGTGAACACTTACCTTCTTTATTACAGGGTTAGCTAGAAGTGTGTTATTCAGGGTTCCTACAGTATTTGTAAAAATATTCTCCCTGACTTTTCCCTGACTTTCCCTGACTATTTTCCCAAGTTCCCTGACCAATTTCTCATAAAATTTCCATTATAACTTTACGGTACTATACACGTGAAAATATTAATTTAAATAAATTTATTTCGGCCTCCTCCCCCTTTACAGCCGACCTTGCCTCACCTCTCATGGAAGAATAAGAAAGCAGACATCTTGCCAATCAGTTGAGGGAAAATGATGGAAAAATAATCCCTATCAAAAATTTGTAACAAACTTGATTCCCTTTGGTATCATGTGCAGAAATACGTATTAAATAACAGGCCACTAAGAACATACTAAAGAGTTTGGTATCATTACAGTTTTATTTTACCTAAACTGTACATTTCCTGAACTGAATAGCTTACAACAGGAACTCTGTCTGCTTTCATATTATTCATGTCTCAAGTCAATTTTATTTTTATTAAAATTATCACTATAGTCATACAATAAGAAACTATGTTATATTTAATAAAGTGAAGCTTGCTTCTTCTTCAGTTCTTGCAACTCCACGTCTATTGCTTCTCGTTTCTCTTCAGTTGCCATCATTAATTTTTTTCTTTCTCCTTCTAAATCTTTAACTTGTATATCTAATTTCCTCTTTTCTGCCTTCTTCTTGTCTTTTTCACTTTTTTCTTGCTTCTTCATCTCTAAGTATTCATGATAGCGTTTCCGAGCACCTCTCACGTAATCCAACATCTTTTTGCTAATGTGTATATTTTTAATCCCTCCTGCTTCTTGTATCTCATCATGAATGTGACGCTGTGCAATGACTGTCTTTTCATGCATGTTTTCAACCAGTAAAGATTTATTGACTGAAAAACCACCTTCAACAGTTGCATTCCCATGCGACAAGACAAGGCAAATCTTTATTACTCCCCAAAGATGTTTGTAGTTTGCTTCTCCTATTAGAAAGCTACCATAAATAGTGTCAAGTCCTACTTCATCACTAAACTGATCACAAGGACGAAATATTTCTTGAAGCTCAGATTTTTTGAGGTTGCAAAAATGCAAGTATTCTTTCTTGGCATTTTCAGCCAGAACATCATTTATGATGTTGGCATGGTTGAGTTCCTCCAAAAGAAAAGAAAATCTCTTCTGGCCCAGTTGAGGTGAATGTTGAATAACACAAGGATCCAATGAAGACAAACCTCTCACAGCTTTCTGTTTTAAGGGACTTTTTTCTTGTAGTTTTGCAATCATGGTGGTTAACATACTGCGGCACTCATGTATAAATTCTAATTTTTGTCTTTCTGTTACTGTGATCGCAGTTTCTCCTAACAAACGTTTTGTTGCAAATCCTATATCAATATTTTTGCTAAGGATCAAATTTTCTGATTTTTTTGTGTCAATAGACAGTAACTTTGGACCCGTGCACTTCATAAGATCAGGTTTCACACAACGATTCATAAGGTATCTTAGAAGTTTCTCTACAGCTTCAAAAAGATATGGAGTCATTGGTTTTGATGTCTGGAACCGTTGCAGGAAAGGCTGACATTCATCTGCAATTGTCTTGCAGAACGCTAGTTTACACTTTAGGAATGGATCACAGGCTGCTCTTTTCAGTGTCTCTACAGGTTTTGTTTTAGGAAGTTTTGCTTCTTTGAGAAACTTAATAACATGGTCCCAAATTTGTAATGCCCTTTGAAAGCACTTCGCATTCTCTAACCAACGCACACCACAGAACTTCAATGGAAAAGTTGTACACCCTGTCAACTGGGTGAACAATGCTCGACGAGCTGGAGAGTCAGTGAACAGGTAGTACATGTGACGTAATAAGCTACTTATATCCCAATCAACAGACTCTACTCCTGTTCTCAAGGAACCATGAACAACATGAAGCCCACATGTTCCCAGATTTAGCAAACTACATACTTCATTGTCTGTTACAGATTTGAGGTGTTCCTGAAGAAGTGTTATAAACTTTAAATTGACATTTGGGCCATCCATTGACACTTGTATCAACTTAGAGAGTGGAAGAGGAGAAATACCATCCAGAAAATGCTTCAGTAATTCTTCAGCAGTGCTCCTATCGAAAAACACACTGTTTAAGTAACGACTGATGACTTTATGATTTTCCTTGTCCCAGAATCTAATTACAATGTCCATCTGTCCTCTTTGAATAACTTTATTCAATGCCTCATCAAAACAAATTACAAAGTTGTTACATGATTTTAGGCGGTCCAGTAAATTATTATGAAAGAATGGAGCCAAGCCATGCACAATGAAGTATGCAGCCTTGTCTCCACCAAGGGTAAAGGCATTGGCAATGGAACACTCGGGAAACATCAATTGAAAAATTGTACTTAAATTATTGCACGAATTGAGACTTTTTTTGTCAACAACTTGCATAGCCCAAATGACTTCCGCCTTAGTTATATCATCTTTTATAACAAAAGTGTTATGGTTTCTTTGAGGCACTACACAAATTTCACTTTTAGCAACAGCTTCCTTCTGCGACGTTACGATTTTCGATGAAACAGAAAAACTCTTCGAGCAACCAGCAGAATCATCACTAGGTAGAATGTCTTTGTGTGCCAGAGATTCTCTTGAAACTGGGGAGCTCGATGAACCTGAATCACTTGACTTTTTGAAAAAAAAAAGTCAACAGAGAGCGTTGATTTGTCAAAGTTTCAAGAGTTTTGATATGAGTTGGTCCTTTTGCATGGGAAGCTAATGCTTGCTTTCCCATATTACTTAAGTTTATAATTTTTTTGCACACTTTACAAAATGCCTGCAGCTTATTACTTTCAACACCACTTATCCAGTATTAGAATTCAGGAAAATGGTCTGGGCTTAGCCAGAGCTGGTTAAAAACGGTTTTTTTGTTAGACATTGCTGGTGTAGTCTAATCAGTCCTGGTGCACTGTATCAAACTATAACGATGACAAACCTTGAACAAGAACAAAAACAAGTGATCACTAAAGTTAAAAGAATTGTCATGTGCAGGCTAGGAGACCTCTGCGTTCACATTCTGAAATAAAATGCTACCAAAACTTGTGTTAGGGCAAGTTTGAGCATGGTAAGTGCCCCTCAGCTTTCTTCATTGGGGCAGTGGCTTATGACGCAGTAAATAGAAAAAATATTTTCTTTGTTTTTTCTAAGTGTGACATGAAGACATGAATTGTCATTTCCCTGACTTTCCCTGACCTTTTTAAAGCTTCCCTGACTTTCCCTGACTATTATTTTTTTCCCTGACTTTCCAGAGCGTAGGAACCCTGTTATTGCTAGTGAACATTTACCTTCTTTATTAAAGGGTTAGCTGGGAGTGTGTTATTGCTAGTAAACACTTACCTTCTTTATTAAAGGGTTAGCTGGGAGTGTGTTATTGCTAGTAAACACTTACCTTCTTTATTACAGGGTTAGCTGGGAGTGTGTTATTGCTAGTAAACACTTACCTTCTCTATTACAGGGTTAGCTTGGAGTGTGTTATTGCTAGTGAACACTTACCTTCTTTATTACAGGGTTAGCTAGAAGTGTGTTATTGCTAGTGAACACTTACCTTCTTTATTACAGGGTTAGCTGGGAGTGTGTTATTGCTAGTAAACACTTACCTTCTTTATTACAGGGTTAGCTAGAAGTGTGTTATTGCTAGTGAACACTTACCTTCTCTATTACAGGGTTAGCTTGGAGTGTGTTATTGCTAGTGAACACTTACCTTCTTTATTACAGGGTTAGCTAGAAGTGTGTTATTGCTAGTGAACACTTACCTTCTCTATTACAGGGTTAGCTTGGAGTGTGTTATTGCTAGTGAACACTTACCTTCTTTATTACAGGGTTAGCTAGAAGTGTGTTATTGCTAGTGAACACTTACCTTCTCTATTACAGGGTTAGCTTGGAGTGTGTTATTGCTAGTGAACACTTACCTCCATCTCTCGGAATCATCCTTTACTACAGGGCTGGCCGGACGAGTGTAGTAATCATTTTCTTTATCTAGTTCCTCTTGTCCAAGGCTAAGATTCATTTTTTTCTCTTCAAAATCCATATCTGTTTCTTTCCGCTTTGTGGATTTCCTCATTAACTGCAGGAATAATAATAATAATAATAATAATAGGTATTATCTTATTACGTCATTATTGTAGCAGCATATCCTAATACAGGCCAGGTTTAGGTTGTAACAAAAGAATAGTCTAAAATAATAATTACTTTTAAAATAGCAGAACTATATATCAAGGTCTTAGAGTTAATGTATCATTATTATTATTAGCACCGCGTCTTACTACCCGTTCGGGTTATACGCACTTACGCTAATGTGTAATGGTAGGGTGATTGTGAGATGAAATGGAGGACCTACAGTTTAACGTGGAATCCGAACCACGGTGGAGGCCTGGCATTCCACACATTCACAAGATGTCTTGTCAGAGGTGTAGGAAAGGTTTGGTAAGTTAATGTATCCATACAATATGTATTTTTTTAAATCAATGTCATATTTAGTTAGGTCCCTTTTATAAACTATGGCGTGAACCAATTGGTGTGAGCACAAAGCTAGTAAATTTCTTTTAGGATTAAAATATGTAAGATGCAGTTTTAAAGTTAATTTATTTCACTCAGGTAGTAATTTAAAAAGTTAGATATAAGTTGGTGTCAAAAAAATAGAAAATTTGATGAGACACACTTTACATTTTTTAAATAAATTTAAATTTACAATAAGTATGAGTTTGCAAATGGTGATTTTTTGATTGTAACTGTACAAATACTTTTGAATCAAATACAGACAATTTTAAATTGAATATGATGGTTTAAATTAGGAGGGATAGCCAGCACACTTACCTTGGTGATATTGGAGTATAAATTGTTTAGATAAAACAATAAAAAACACACAAACACATTTTTAAGGACAAGCTTTCACTGTCACAGACAGCTTCATCAGGTCAAGAGAGTAGACTGATGCTTTTAGTTGAACTGTAAGGTTAACTGACCACAGCTGAATATGAATAATTTTGAATTCAAATGGTTAGTAAAATTTAGTTACAACTCCGTATTATTTACTAGTGTGTGTGTGTGTGTGTGTATGTGTGTGTGTGTATATATATATATTTAAATATGAGTGGCAAAATTTTAAACAGAATCACCTGAAGAATATTCTCAAATGATATTCTAAATTTTCAGTGAAAAAAAAAAGAGTTAAAGAGCAAAATTATTAATAAAAAAGATCACTATTTTATTATTAACTAATCGACGTTAGCTAAGAATTATACTCACTCCTGTGGCCATATGGTCAAAGATGCTACTCTCACAATAATAGACTAAACTGTCAATGACAGGGAGATTGAGGTTCAATTCCAGTCAGGTGTGCTGAGGTTGGTTTTCCCTAAAGGGTTTTCCATGCTTGCTCCACACAAATGCAGGTACATTTCCTCTAAATGCAGCCTTTCTCATCCTTAGCCCATTAGTGTAATTATTACATAAGTGTATTATGACATTATCCAAATGGGTAGTAAGAAGGTATTAAAAACTTAGGTTTAAAATTTTTAAGCTGCAGTGCAAATCATGTGATGCAGAATATATAGGCCTCACTACAGGTTCTCTCAGACAGCGAATGAACAATCATCGCTTTGACACAAACCACAAAGATCCGGACAAGCCTGTACCCATCCATGCTAGTACCCACAACCAGGACTTTCAAACCTGCTACACCACCAAAATATTAAGAGCATTTCCCAAACAGTGCAACAGTTCTCAACTTAGACCGTGGGAACTGGCCCACCAGGCCTCAACAGAAGATAGTTTATTTCTATAATATTATTTTCCAAATTTAACATTATTATTATTATTTAATTACTTATCTATTATTATTATCATCAACATCATCATCAGTTTTCTACAAATATTAACCATGGCCAAGGAATTTATCTTTACTCCCAAAAACAGTTGGCACAATTTGTTTTTAACAGTTTCATTCAAAATTCAAAATGGAGTAATCCATTGTTTGTGTTATTTGTACTCTCTTTTTCTTTGTATTAGATAAAGGCAACAATGCCGAAATATTATTTTATTTGTGTTTAAATGTGTGTGTGACTACTTCTACTATAGAAGACAGAAGAAAGGAAGAAGATGTCACCTTTGTGCATTGGATTCTTCCCACATTTTTCCTCTTTCCCTAGGTGGGCTTTCTTCATCAAATTTACTATTAGTAGTTTATTTTTCCTTTTTCTTTAGTTTTATCTATTTCCTTTATTATAAAATTATCTAGCCATTGGGCCACTCACCTCATTTTTGAAACATGACTAACATATTGTCTGAATTATTAATTAGAACTTTATAGTTTCATAAATTTAATAATTGCTTTTATTGTTACTAAGTCCAACATAACATATTTTCTGAATTAATAAATCTGATATTAACAATCCAGAGAGTTGACTATTATTATATTTAGAGAAAAGTTCATATATTTCCCGTAGATGTCTTGGACTTAGAACATTTTCAAATCCAGAAGAAGGTATAGGAAAGGTGGACAGAAACATATAAAAGGGACGGACACAATATGACTCCCCCAATGAAAAGGAGACAGTTCTCACATTGCATTGCCGCCATTGGATAAAGAGATAATGATTGCCTCTTAAAGAAAATAGATAGTCATCGCGCAATCCCCGACCTAGGTTTCATTCTGTCGGAACTCATCAAGGAGTGGTGTGAAATGCGCAACACAACTTACTAAAAGAGAAAACCAAAAAAACACAAAAGAGAAAATGGAAAATTGTAAATAATGATAGGACACATAGATAGTAATATGTAAAAGGTACAAAATAAATGTCAAGCACCTTTCCACCTTTCCTATACCTTCTTCCAAATATAATACAATTACCTCATACAGCGGAAGGAGGTTTTCCTTATAGAGATATATTACTAAAATCCAGGTTATATAGGCCTGAGTACAAATGATATTTGTGAAGACAATATCAGCTACAGACTATGTTACCCATGAACACGCAGATCGGAGAATCAAACAGTTGAAGGGAGAGAATTGACTTGTTGACGTGACCATAGGTTTGATCAACAATCTCGTCCTAATTGTTAATGGTGCGACTGAACATGAGGTTTGAAACACTGACTGGAGATGAACGTACATCTGGTCTCTGCTCAAGAGACTGACTGGAGATCAGCTTACATCTGGTCTCTGCTCAAGAGACTGACTGGAGATCAGCTTACATATGGTCTCTGCTCAAGACACTGACTGGAGATGAACGTACATCTGGTCTCTGCTCAAGACACTGACTGGAGATCAGCTTACATATGGTCTCTGATCAAGACACTGACTGGAGATCAGCTTACATATGGTCTCTGCTCAAGACACTGACTGGAGATGAACGTACATCTGGTCTCTGCTCAAGACACTGACTGGAGATCAGCTTACATATGCTCTCTGATCAAGACACTGACTGGAGATCAGCTTACATATGGTCTCTGATCAAGACACTGACTGGAGATCAGCTTACATATGCTCTCTGATCAAGACATGACTAGTATAGTTACAATGGTACAAAATAGGAGTCAGCTACCTTCTCACCTTCCTATAACACTTCAATTCTATATCAATACCTCGACTGAACAGCACATAATGGTTTCTGTATAGAGAATATTACTAGAATCAGCTTATATGCCTGAGCAAGACATGATATGGAGACAAATACATCTGGTCTCTGTTACCATAGAACAACGCACATCGGTAGATCAAACAGTTGAAGGATCAGTAATTGTCTTGTATGACTGTGACACATTGGTCTTGATCAAACATACTACGTCCTAATTGTTATGGTCAGCACTGAACATCAGGTCTTGAAAGACACTGACTGGAGATCAAGTACATCTGGTCTCTGTCAAGAGACTGACTGGAGATCACGTACATCTGGTCTCTGATCAAGACACTGATGGAGATCAGCTTACATTGGTCTCTGATCAAGACACTGACTGGAGATCAACGTACATCTGGTCTCTGATCAAGAAACTGACTGGAGATCAGCTCACATATGGTCTCTGATCAAGACACTGACTGGAGATCAGCTTACATATGGTCTCTGATCAAGTCACTGACTGGAGATCAGCTTACATCTGGTCTCTGCTCAAGACACTGACTGGAGATCAGCTTACATATGGTCTCTGATCAAGACACTGACTGGAGATCAGCTTACATATGGTCTCTGCTCAAGACACTGACTGGAGATGAACGTACATCTGGTCTCTGCTCAAGACACTGACTGGTAGATCAGCTTACATTATGGTCTCTGATCAAGACACTGACTGGAGATCAGCTTACATATGCTCTCTGATCAAGACATGACTGGAGATCAGCTTACATATGGTCTCTGATCAAGACACTGACTGGAGATCAGCTTACATATGCTCTCTGATCAAGACAATGACTGGGTATCAGCTTACATATGGTCTCTGATCAAGACACTGACTGGAGATCAGCTTACATCTGGTCTCTGATCAAGACACTGACTGGAGATCAGCTTACATATGCTCTTCACTTGATCAAGACATTTGACTGGAGATCAGCTTACATATGGTCTCTGATCAAGACACATCAGACTGGATGATCCTAGTCTTACATATGCTCTCTGATCAAGACAATGACTGGAGATCCGCTTACATATGGTCTCTGATCAAGACACTGACTGGAGATCAGCTTACATCTGGTCTCTGATCAAGACACTGACTGGTGATGGATGTTTGTAATCCCTCCTGCTTATTGAATCTCATCATGAATGTGACGCTGTGCAGTGACTGTTTTTTCATGCATATTTTCAACCAGTAGAGATTTATTGACTGAAAAACCACCCTCAACAGTTGCATTCCCATGCGACAAGACAAGGCAAATCTTTATTACTTCCCAAAGATGTTTGTAGTTTGCATCTCCTATTAGAAAGCTACCATAAATAGTGTCAAGTCCTACTTCATCACTAAACTGATCACAAGGATGAAATATTTCTTGAAGCTGAGACTTTTTGAGGTTGCAAAACTGCAAGTATTCTTTCTTGGCATTTTCAGCCAGAACATCATTTATGATGTTGGCATGGTTGAGTTCCTCCAAAAGAAAAGAAAATCTCTTCTGGCCCAGTTGAGGTGAACGTTGAATAACACAAGGATCCAATGAAGACAAACCTCTCACAGCTTTCTGTTTTAAGGGACTTTTTTCTTGTAGTTTTGCAATCATGGTGGTTAACATACTGCGGCACTCATGTATAAATTCTAATTTTTGTCTTTCTGTTACTGTGATCGCAGTTTCTCCTAACAAACGTTTTGTTGCAAATCCTATATCAATATTTTTGCTAAGGATCAAATTTTCTGATTTTTTTGTGTCAATAGACAGTAACTTTGGACCCGTGCACTTCATAAGATCAGGTT